>ML264636.1:0-44775 GCA_005239495.1 Nicotiana undulata | reverse complement strand
TTCACAACTAACTTTTGGAGGAAATTTCAGCAAGGTCTGGGTACTCAGGTAAATCTCAGCACAACTTTCCACCCACAGACGGACGGACAAGCGGAGCGGACTATTCAGACGCTTGAGGATATGTTGCGGTCTTGTGTTTTGGATTTCAAGGGTAGCTGGGATGATTACTTGCCGCTTATAGAGTTTGCTTACAATAACAACTTTCATGCTAGTATTCAGATGGCCCCATTTGAGGCATTGTACGGGAGGAGATGTAGATCTCTGATCAGATGGTTTGAGGTTGGTGAGGCAGAAAGCTAGATCTTGTGCACCAAGTTATGGAAAAATTTAGAGTCATTCAGGAAAGGATGAAAACTGCTCAGAGTCGTCAGAAATCCTATGCGGATGTTCGTCGTAGAGACTTAGAGTTTCAGGTAGATGATTGGGTGTTCTTGAAGGTATCCCCCATGAAGGGAGTCATGCGGTTCGGAAAGAAGGGTAAATTGAGCCCAAGGTATGTCGGGCCGTACCGGGTCGCTCAACGGATAGGACAGGTCGCGTATAGACTGGAATTGCCCCCTGAGTTGTCATTAGTGCACCCGGTATTCCACGTGTCTATGTTGAAGAAGGTAATTGGAGATCCTTCCTCCATCGTGCCAGTTGAGACCGTTGAGGTTAGTGAAGAATTGTCGTACAAAGAAGTTCCGGTTGCCATTCTCGATAGGCAGGTCTGTAGGTTGAGGAACAAAGAGATTGCTTCTATTAAAGTGTTTTGGCGGAGTCAACAAGTCGAGGAGGCCATGTGGGAAGCAGAGAAAGAAATGAAAGAAAAATACCCCCATCTGTTTGAGCAAGTGTAATAGTGATCGTGCGAATCATGGTTCCAAGGCAATTTGATGTTGTATTCGGACTCGTGCCAAGGCACCCTGTTTTCCTTCCTCTCCTAATTGCCTTATTGTTGTAATTTTCCAACGCGTGCTAAAACTGTACACGAAGTTGCTTACTAGGTGGTGTGCCACCTTTAGAGCAAAAGGTTTGTGAAACAAATGTGCTAAGGAAGTAATTAATAGTAGTGTAGATTGGTAAATGGTAAGTAAGTAAAATTGCCTAAGATCTATTGAGGTGATTGAACTATATGGGTACACTGAAGTGGCCCAAAACTATGTGCAAATTGTATGCCAATAATGGAGCCTTATGTTAAATGGTTAGTCGTATGCATTGGTCAAGGTAATTGAATATGTGCAAGTATTGAGGTGAGGAATGGTATACCTGTTGTAGGGATAACTAAATTTGTGTAATGATGCTTGGAAATGTTTTTCGGGGGCTCTCTGATAGGTAGATAGGCCTATATATACCAGGGAACCTCTGGCGAAATTTTCTGAAAATATTGGAGCTAGTGTAAATTGGGAAGTTGCATAAAATGATTTTTCCAAAATCCTCATTCGAGGACGAATGATTTTTAAGGGGGGGAGAATGTAAAGACCCGTAAAATTTCTTGCTTAAAATAATGCCCGAATAAGTCCCCGAGTGGTTAACTCTGTGGAAATTCTTAAAACAGACCTTAATTTTTAGAAAAATACCCCAGATTTGAAAGGACTTAATTTTTCCAGAAATTGGGGGTTATGCGACGCACTATGCGATCCCATAACGTGTATGCGGACCGCATAGTGGTCGCATACACGGGCAGATCNATTTTTGTAAAAATACCCCAGATTTGAAAGGACTTAATTTTTCCAGAAATTGGGGGTTATGCGACGCACTATGCGATCCCATAACGTGTATGCGGACCGCATAGTGGTCGCATACACGGGCAGATCGCTGCCCAATTTAAGGGGTGTTATGCGACGCATAATGCGGTCGCATAACGTGTATGCGACGCATAATGCGATCGCATAATGTGTATGCGGACCGCATAGTGGTTGCATACCCGAGCAGAATGTTTTCAAAATTTGGCCCACCTGGGGGCCATTCTGCGGTCCAATATGCGGACCGCATGTCAGGAATGCGATCGCATTCCTGACCGCATATTCGACACGGTCTTTTAATTTTCTAAATTTTTATACCCGACCCCAGTTTCATTTAACCCCTGCCCCCTTTCATTTTAACAAGTTTTCTGAACAAATAGAGAGAAGGAAAGGAGAGTTCTTGAGAAAGGAAGTGATCCTTCCACCAAAGTAAATTTCAAGGTCTCTCAGGCCTGGCAATTCGAGTAATCCCCTTCTTCCCCATTCTAGAAGGTAAGGGTTCCCAGCCCCTTTTGTTTCTTTTCCTTTAATTTTCTAATTTTTGTTTAAACAAAGGGAGGGTTGGCCTGGATTGATTCTTAGAAATATTAGCTAAGATCTTACATGCATGTTTAATAATGGTGCTAATCTAATAAGAGGGAGTGGGTTGGGGAAAACTTCACAAAGATAGGGTTGGTAATCTAATGGGTTCACATAGTGCTTGACAAAATGCTTGAGAGAGTCCGAATTGCATGTATGACTTCAAATTCTTAGTTGAATATGTCTAATTGTGAACTAGATTGACGGTACTAGTCGGTTCAGTGATCTTGTAAAATCACTTGTGGTGTTTGAGCATACGGTACATGTACTGTTATAATATGTGCAACTGGTTGTCCGAATTATGTGATGTGTGAAGTGTAATACTTGTCTGTCTTTAGTTGACCACCACACCACCACGTTATGAAAAACGGTGCTAACAGGATAATAAATCCAAGAGTATGAGTGTATGTGCTAAAAGCTATGTAAAGAAGTTGTATTCTTATTGCTGAAATCTTCTATGATTGAACTGTGAATTGTTATCGTTGGCATGAGATGTAATTGTCAGGTGGGATCGGGTTGCGCGCCGCAACAGGGGAGATAAGGGTGATATGTAAGATGTGATAAGGGTGTGATTGTAATTGTCAGGTGGGATCGGGTTGCGCGACGCAATAGGGGAGGTAAGGGTGATATGTGAGAAGTGATAAGGGTGTGATCGTAACTGTCAGGTGGGATCAGGTTGCGCGCCGCAACAATTGTCAGGTGGGATTAGGTTGCATGCCACAACAAGAGGAATAAGGGTGAGATATGAGGAGGAACAAGGGTGGAATTGCAATTGTGATTTTCGATAAAGTTAAAATTGTGGAACTTCCATTGTGTATCTTTCTATGTTTTGTGCAGTAATTGTGTAACTCTCTATCTGTCTCTTTCCTGTGCATTATTGAGTTTACTAGAGTAAAGTTTGTTCATGCATACCAGTACAATTCAAATGTACTGACGTCCCTTTTGCCGGGGGCGCTACATTCTTGTGATGATTGTAGGTGGTTCTATAGCAGGTACTTCAGCACACCGACAGTAGGGCCTCCCCCTCTTCCTATCAGCGGTTTTGGTGAGCCCCTCTCCTCTCGGGGCCCAGTGTGGCTCATGCCATCTTTCCTCCCCAATTCTTACTTTGGTACTTGTGTAAGGTATAGCCGGAGCCTTGTTACCGGCAAGTATTGTATAACTCCATTGTACTCTTACAGGCTCAGTAGACGCAATGTGGGTAGTGTATATGTGTACTTTGGGTTGGTGATGGTACGGTTCGGAATCGTAATCCACGCTGGAAAATGTTGTATTATTTTGTAAGTATTTAGTATCATATGTTGGTAATGATAAAAAGTAGATATGAATCCAAGTTGTAAGTTTATGATTAAGTCTAAATGGCTATTTTACATGAATAATGTATATTGAAAGCACAGGGTGACGCGTTGGATGGGAAAGGCAGTTCCAGGTCCGCTCGACCGAGGTCCTCCGGTTGAGTGCCGGTCGTGTCCCTCGGTTTTGGGGTGTGACACATCACGACCTGGATTAGGAGATGTACTCAAACTTATTCTTCTATTCTCTCACAGATGGTGAGGACGCATGCATCCGATGTTCCTAATCCGGGAGATACCACTACTCCCGCCGCTCGAGGTCGTGGTAGAGGTCGGGGTAGGGCACCTGCCCGAGGTAGGGGATGAGGGCGTCCCAGAGTTATACCAGTCGCACCACCAGGGGACCCTACCCTAGAGGAGCAGGACGAGGTTCCCCAGTAGCTCCTGCTCCAGTAGACTTTATGACGGCGCCGGGCTTCCAGGAGGTCATGGGTCGTATGATGAGATTCATGGACACCATGTCCCAGCTGGCCTATTTCCAGCAGATCCTGCCACTTCTTAGGCGGGAGGAGGAGTCCAGACCCCTACTGCTCAGGCCGCAGGATAGGCAGCAGCAGTACACTGTAGCCCAGGTACACCGCCCGTGGGTGGGATTCAGCCTGTAATAGCAGCACCAGAGCCCAGGCCAGTTGCATAGGGTGATCAGCAGAAGATGTTGGATAGATGGACTCGACTACGCCCTCCAGTCTTCGGAGGTGAGCGAGTTGAGTATGCCCAGGACTTCATCGATAGGTGCAGGGACAAACTGCACAACATGAGGATCTTGGAGTCTTATGGGGTCGACTTCACTACATTCTAGTTAGAGGGCAGAGCTCGCAGGTGGTGCAGTCTTATATACTCAGCAGGCCAGCAGGTTCTCCTCCGGTTACCTGGGAGCAGTTCACACAGATGTTCTTGGACAAATATATTCCACCCTCTGAGAAGGAAAAGTTGCGGGGTCAGTTTGAGCGGCTAAAGCATGGGCAGATGTCGGTGATGGATTATGAGGCAAGGTTTTCAGAGCTATCTCGCCATGCACTCATGATATTTCCTACAGATTCCGAGAGGGTGCGGAGGTTTGTAGCAGGATTGCATCCGGGTATTAAGTCCACCATGGCTCGAGAGGTGGAGATGGGTACTCCTTATCAGCTCATAGTGGAGATTGCTCGCAGGATCGATGGTTATCGGTCGAGGAGTAGGGAGCAGGGTCAGCAGGACAAGACGTCCAGGTTCTCAAGGGATTTCAAGGAGGCTCCATATAGGAGCAGAGGTCAGTTCAGGGGTGGTCTGCCCAGCAGGACTTCATATTCAACACCTCCACTACCTCCTCGAGGTGGTTCAGTGAGGCCTCAGTTCAGCTCCATGCCAGAGCGTTCCTACAGTCCTCCATCCATTCAGGGTTCCTCTTCGGGGCAGCAGGCTATGGTACCTAGAGGTTTCTATGAGTGTGGAGATCTAGGTCATATGCAGAGACATTGTCCTAGGCTTCGGGGCAAGGCAGTGCAGCAGGGTTATCAGCCTATGGGTCCAGCACCAGCAGTCCGTCCACCTAGAGGTGGAGGACAGGTCGGTAGGGATCGTCCTAGAGGGGGAGGTCGTTCATGGGGAGATCGGTCAGCTCCAGTTCACTCTAGGGGAGCTCAGTCTTCAGGTGCTACAGCCAGATTTTATGTCATTCCGACCAGATCAGATGCTACGGCCTAAGACGTCGTGATCACAGGTATTATCTCAGTATGTGGTAGGGAGGCCTCAGTACTATTTGACCCAGGATCCACATATTCATATGTTTCAGTATTATTTTCTCATTTCTGAATGTTCCTCGTGAGTCTTTGTGTTCTCCTTTATATGTGTCCACTCCTATGGGCGATTCTGTTATGGTAGATCGGGTCTATCGGTCTTGTGTGATCGCTTTCTGCGGGTTCGAGACTAGAGCAGACCTGTTATTGCTCTACATGGTTGATTTCGAGGTTATTTTGGGTATGGATTGGCTTTCTCTTCATCATGTTGTGTTGGATTTCCATGCCAAGACAATTACTTTAGCCATGCCTGAGTCGCTGAGGTTGGGGAGGAGAGGTTCTTCATTTAGTGCATTCAGCAGAGTTATTTCCTTCATGAAGGCTCGACATATGGTCGAGAAGGGGTGTTTGGCCTACATTTCCTATGTGCGAGACACCACTACCGAGTGCCCGACTATTGATTCGGTACCAGCTGTTCGAGAGTTTGCAGATGTATTTCCTTCAGATCTTCTGGCTATGCCTCTAGATCGAGACATTGATTTCTATATTGATTTGGCTCCATATACTCAGCCTATTTCCATTCCCCCGTACCGAATGGCTCCTAAGAAATTGAAGGAGCAGCTTGAGGAGGTTTTGGCTAAGGGGTTCATCAGGCCGAGTGTATTGCCATGGGGTGCTCCAGTTCTATTTGTGAAGAAGCAGGATGGGTCTATGCGGATGTGTATTGATTACCGCCAGTTGAATAAGGTTACTATTAAGAACAAGTATCCTCTGCCGCGCATTGATTTGTTTGACCAGTTGTAGGGTGCTCGTGTGTTTTCTAAGATTGATTTGAGATCGGATTATCATCAGCTGAAGATTCGGGCTTCAGATGATCCGAAGACTGCATTTCGTACCAGATATGGCCATTACGAGTTCTTGGTGATGTCTTTTGGCTTGACTAATGCCCCAGCAGCATTCATGGACCTGATAAATAGAGTATTCAGGACGTATATTGATTCCTTCGTCATTGTCTTCATTGATGACATCTTTATTTACTCATGGAGCTTGGGTGAGCACGAGCAGCATTTGAGAGTTGTGCTTCATACCTTGCGAGAGCAGAAGCTGTATGCTAAGTTCTTCATGTGTGTGTTCTGGTTAGATTCTGTGGCATTTCTGGGGCATGTTGTATCCGGAGAGAGTATCAAGGTTGATCCACAGAAGATTGAGGCAGTTCAGAGTTGGCCGCGTCCTACTTCAACTACAGAGATTAGGAGCTTTCTGGGCCTAGCATGCTATTATCACCGATTTGTGGAGGGGTTCTCTTCTATTGCATCTCCATTAACTAGATTGACTCAAAAGAATGCCCCGTTTTGGTGGTCTGACCAGTGTGAGGCGAGCTTTCAGAAGCTCAAGTCAACATTAACCTCAGCACCAGTTCTGACATTGCCTTCCGGTTCTGGGATACTGTATGTTGCGACGCTTCACGCGTTGGGTTGGGATGTGTGTTGATGCAGGATGGGAGATTTATTGCTTATGTTTCGCGTCAGCTGAAGGTTCATGAGAACAATTACCCTGTGCACGACTTAGAGTTGGCGGCAATTGTTTATGCTCTAAAGATTTGTAGGCACTACTTGTATGGTGTGTCTTGTGAGGTTTATACCGACCACCGTAGTTTGCAGCACTTATTCAAGCAGAAGGACCTTAATTTGAGGCAGCGGAGGTGGCTTGAGTTGTTGAAGGACTATGATATCACCATTCTGTATCATCCGGGCAAGGCAAATGTGGTAGCAGATGCTTTGAGCAGGAGGGCAGAGAGTATTAGCTTGGCCTACATTGCAGCTGAGGAGAGACCTTTAGCCTTGGACATTCAGACCTTGGCTAATCGCCTTGTGAGATTAGATCTTTCGGAGCCTCATCGAGTTCTAGCTCATGTGGTTGCTCAGTCTTCATTATTGGGAGAGATTAAGGCTCGATAGTTTGATGATCCGTGCTTAGCAGAGCTTCGGGAGACAGTGGTCCAGGTAAGGGCCAATGAGGTTACCTTGGGCGAGGATGGTATTTTGAGACTCCAGGGCCGTTTGTGTGTTCCTAATGTTGATGGCCTGAGGGAGAGGATTCTAGCGGAGGCACACAGTTCTCGGTACTCTGTTCATCCGGGTGCGACAAATATGTATCTTGATTTGAAGCAGCATTACTGGTGGAGGCGGATGAAGAAGGACATTGTGCAGTATGTGGCTAGGTGTCTTAATTGCCAGCGGGTTAAGTACGAGCATCAGAGGCCAGGAGGCCTACTCCAGCAGATGCCTATTCCTGAGTGGAAATGGGAGTGCATCACTATGGACTTCGTGTTTGGGTTGCCTCGGACTTTGCAGAAGGTTGACGCGGTTTGGGTCATTGTGGATAGATTGACCAAATCGGCGCATTTCATTCCTGTGGCTACTACTTACACTTCGGAGAGGCTAGCCCAGATCTACATTCGAGAGATAGTCCAGTTGCATGGTGTGCCGGTGTCCATTATATCAGATCGAGGTCCTCAGTTTACCTCGCACGTTTAGAGAGCATTGCACAGTGAGATGGGCACTCAGATAGATCTCAGCTCAGCATTTCACCCTCAGACTGATGGCCAGTCGGAGCGTACGGTTCAGATATTGGAGGATATGCTCAGGGGCATGTGTGCTTGATTTTGGGGGTCAGTAGGACCAGTTCTTTCCTTTAGCGGAGTTTGCGTACAATAATAGTTATTAGTCCAGCATCGAGATGGCTCCATTTGAGGCCTTGTATGGCCGGTGGTGTCGTTCTCCTATCTGGTGGTTTGAGCCTGGCGAGGCTAAGTTATATGGCACGGATCTGGTGAGGGATGCTTTGGAGAGGGTGAAGATAATTCAGGAGAGGCCCCGCACAGCTTAGTCCAGACAGAAGAGTTACGCGGATCAGAGGGCGCATGATGTAGTATTTATGGAGGGAGATAAGGTTCTACTGAAGGTTTCGCCGATGAAGGGCATTATGAGATTCGGGAAGAAGGGCAAGCTAAGTCCCAGGTTTATATGTCCTTTCAAGGTGTTGAGACGAGTCGGAGATGTTGCTTATGAGCTTGCCTTACCTCCCGCCTTATCAGGAGTTCATCTGGTCTTTCATGTATTCTTTCTCCGGAGATATCATGCCGACTTTTCTCACATGGTCTACGAGGAGGAGCCAGTTGCTATTATCGATAGGCAGGACCGCCAGTTGAGGTCCAAGAGAGTTTCTGCGATAAAGGTCCAGTGGAGGGACCAACCAGCGGAGGAGGCGACTTGGGAGTCCGAGGAGGACATGCGGAGTAGATATCCACAGCTATTCAGCACTTCAGGTATGATTCTAGACCCATTCGAGGACGAACGTTTATTTAAGAAGGGGAGAATGTAATGACCCGACCGGTCATTTTGCGTATTAGGACCCAGTTCCCCTAAATAAATCTTCCCATAGCATCTTCCCGTGATTTATTACTTGCGGGGACGGGTGGTTCGGATTTGGAAGTGTTTAGAGTGCTATAGGAACACTTGGTTCCTTAAGGTTGGCCTTTTTGGCCAGGTTTGACTTCGGTCAACATTTTTAGCAAACGAGCTTAGAATTGAGTTCAGACAGCTTCGGCAACCTCGTATGATGATTTCGGACTTAGGCGTATGTTCGGAATAGGTTTTCAATGACCCGGAGGCATTTCGGCGCCCAATATGGGAATCGGGATTTCCTTAAGTTTGAAATTTAGGCTGGAACGTGATTTTATGTTATTGAGGTCCGAACTGAATTCCGAGACCGGGAATAGTTCCGTTATATCATTTATTACTTGCCTGCAAAATTTGTAATCATTCAGAGTAGTATAGGTCAGTTCGGAGCATCGTTATAGAAATCAAGAACTTGAAGTTCTTAAGTTTGATTCAAATTTGTTTTGGGGTCAAATTCTGAGTTTTGTTGTTGTTTTTCATGTTCCGGAAATTCGAGCGAGTATGTATCATGAATACAGACTTGCTAGTGCTTTTGGACGGGGTCCCGAGGGGCTCGGGTAAGTTTTGGACCCCCCAGGAGCTATGTTAAAAAACAAGATTTTTGCTGTCTGATTTCCTTCTTCGCGATCGCACCCATGTCTCTGCGTTCGCATTGTAGTAGGACGGGACCAGGCCCATTTTCTCTTCGCATTCATGGAGGTCTAGCCAGTTGGCCTTCGCGATCGCGAGCCCCTTTCCGCATTCGCACAGAAGGGCCTCAGGGGCCTGGGCCATTTGGCCTTCGCGATCGCAGGCCCCTTGTCGCGATCGCGATGAAGGGGCAGTTGGGCAGTATATCTTCTTCAAAACTCGGGATTTTTCATTTCTTAACATAAGAGTCCACTATTTGAGAGCTTGGAAGTTTGGAGAAAGTGTCCCACGACCTAGCTACTGTCAAGGTAAGTTAATTCCACTTCAACACTAGTTTAATACATGGATTTCAACTTGACTTAACTACTAAATTATGGAAAAAGTCAAGAATTGGGTAGTAAATTTAGGGTTCTTGAGGAAATTAGCGAATTGTCCGTATAATGCTTTGAATTCAAGTAGAAACTGCATATTAATGATTATTAGGCTATGGGTGAGTGATTCCTTCGAGAAATTTCGGAATTCGAGCGTGCGGGCCCGGGGTTGAATTTTGGGAATTCTTCAAGAATGTTAAAATTTTGAATTAATAGGATAATTTCTCTACCTTGAGATTGAATTGATATAATTATGCCATATTTGGCTAGTTGCGAGTCCTCGGGTGTAGAGACCGGAGTTTCGGGCGCATCCTTGGTCCGAGGGGTAGATTCGGCACGAGGTGAGTCTCCTTTCTAACCTTGTAAGAGGGAATTGTCCCCATAGGTGATTTATATGCTATGTGTAATTGTTTTGGGGTCTACGTGCGTACAAAGTGACGAGAGTCCGTACGTAGCGACTATTATTGTAATGTCCGGGTAGTTAGGCCCACAACATGCTTTATATTCTTCCTTGAAACGTCATATGTGTTATAAACTCATGTTATGCCTAGCATTGATCCTCTGGGATTTCATGGATTTGCATAATTGGAAGGAAATTGTTATGGAAGGTAAGTTTTAATGATATTGTATGTGCTTGTGACCGCTTCGCAATTTACATTCCGCAAGCGGAGTGTGATTTCTCCCACTCTCATGGGAGCGGGCCGTACGCCCACGGCAGATTGAAAGGTGCACTTTTGGGATGGGTCGTTCGATCCTCGGCAGTGCACCTAAGAGATTATACTATGGTAAGAATGCACTTATGGGACGGGTCGTTCGATCCTCGGCAGTGCATAGATATTGTCCTTATGACTCCAACCGGTTGTCTTATCCTTGTGTGCGCGTGACTATTTCGTACTGTTTCAGTGATATTGGCTCGACAGATACTTGGGAACAAGGAAAGTGTATATTGTTGCTTATTTTAAATAGTTTTTCCTGGATTTCTGTACTTGAAATGTATCTGTAGCTTACTGTTTCCCATGTCTACTGCATTCCGTTATATCCTGCTTTATATTATTACTGTTGGACCTTAGTGAGTATCGAGTCGACCTCTCGTCACTACTTCTGGGTTATTATCTTTCGATATCATGATTTAACTTGTTAAATTTGGTAAATGGGTGAATAATTGAATCAAATAAAAAGAAACACTTAGTGAAATTTATGTTGGCTTGCCTAACCCCGTTGTTGGGCGCCATCACGAACTGGATTAGGATTCTGGGTCGTGACATTTGAGGTTTAGTCTGTCACTACCTCTCATCCCATAGTTTGGGTTCGTTACTTCTGAGTTGGTGTACTCATGTTACCCTTGCACCTTGTGTGCAGATCCAGGTACATCGGGACTCGGCTCTGGTCAGTAAGTAGCTGACAGTTTCCATCAGCGTTGTCGAGGTAGGAGCAGGCATCCGTGATCTCGTCATCTCTTTCCTATTCTACATCTTGTTGTTTATGTTGAGGAGCAGGATGATCTGCCTCCAGTAGCTCCACCACCAGATGATTTTATGACGGCGTCGGGCTTCCAGGAGGTCATGGGCCGTATGATGAGGTTCATGGATACTATGTCATAGGAGGGTATACTTCCATCAGATCCTGCTACTTCTCAGGCAGGAGGGGGAGTTCAGACCCCTACCGCTCAGGCTACAGTACTAGCAGCAGCAGTACATCGTACTCCAGATACTCCACCAGTGATTGGGGTTCAGCCTGGGGTGGCAGCACCAGAGCCCAGGCCAGTTGCAGAGGTAGACCAGCAGAAGCTGCTCGGTAGATGGACCCAACTTCGCCCTCCGACCTTCGGGGGTGATCGAGGAGAGGATGCACAAGATTTTATCGAGAGGTGCAGGGACAGACTGAACAACATGAGAATATTAGAGTCACATGGGGTAGACTTCACGACATTTCAGCTTGAGGGCATAGCTCGCCGCTGGTGGCAGTCATATGTTCTCAGTAGGCCAGCAGGGTCTCCATCGGTTACATGGGAGCAGTTTATTCAGTTATTTCTGGACAGGTACATTCCACCGTCGGATAGGAGGAGCTTCGGGGTCAGTTTGAGAGATTGGAGCAGGGGCAGATGTCTGTGATAGACTATGAGGCAAGGTTTTCAGAGCTATCCCGCCATGCTTTTATGATATTACCCTCGGATACTGAGAGAGTTTGATAGTTTGTGGCAGGCTTACATCTGGGTATCAGGACCTCCATGGCCAGAGAGGCTGAGATGGGTACCCCCTACCAGCTTGTGGTCGAGATAGCTCGACGTACCGAGGGTTACCGTGTGAGGAGTAGAGAGCAGGGTCAGCAAGGTCGGCAAGACAAGAGGCCCAGGTTCACAGGTGATTTCAGAGGTGCACCAGCTACGGGAAGGGTTCCTATAGGAGGCAGTCAATTCAGCAGGCCTTCCTATTCAGCACCACCTTTGCCTCCCATGGGTGTTTCAGTGAGGCCTCAGTTCAGTGCCATGCCAGAGTGCTCTTATTATCCTCCAGCCATTCAGAGTGCACCCAGCAATTATCCTAGCCATCAGAGATCCTCCAGTTCTTATCTCAGTGCTTTACCAGAGGATTCACACCGCTCTTTATCTATTCAGGGTTCCTCCTCTTCGGGGCAGAGAGCAGTAGTGCCAAGAGGTTTCTTCGAGTGTGGGGATCTGAGCCACACGTGGAGGTTTTGTCCCAGGTATCGGGGCAAGGTCGTGCAGCGGAGCCAGCAGCTTATGATTACAGCACCAGCAACATGACCACCTAGGGGTGGAGGTCAGGTTCGTAGGGGCCGTCCTAGAGGGGGAGGCCAGTCAGGAGTGGGTCATTTAGCTCCAGCTCATTCTGAAGAGCTCAGTCATCGGGTGCTCCAGCCAGATTTTATGTTATTCCTGCCAAGGCATACGCAGTGGCATCAGACGTTGTGATTACAGGTATTATTTCGGTCTGTGGTAGAGAGGCTTCAGTACTATTTGATCCTAGGTCTACTTATTCATATGTTTCAGCATTATTTGCCATTCTCTAGATGGTATTTGTGAGTCTTTGGGTTCTCCCTTGTATGTATCCACTCCTATGGGCGACTCTGTAGTGGTAGACCGAGTCTACCGGGCTTGTGTGATTACTTTCTGTGGGATTGAGACCAGAACCGACCTGTTGTTGCTTGATATGGTTGATTTCGAGGTTATTTTGGGCATGGATTGGCTATCCCCTCATCATGTTGTCTTGGATTGCCATGCCAAGACAATTACATTAGCCATGCCTGAGTCACCGAGGTTAGAGTGGAGGGGTTCTTCAGTTAGTGCCTTCAGCCGGGTCATTTCCTTCATAAAAGCTCGACATATGGTCGAGAAAGGGTGTATGTCTTATCTTTCTTATGTGCGGGACACCACCACCGAGTCTCCTACCATTGATGCAGTGTCTGTCGTTCGGTAGTTTCCGGATGTGTTTCCTTCAGATCTTCCAGACATGCCTCCAGATCGAGATATAAATTTCTACATTGATCTAGCTCCAGATACTCAGCCTATTTCCTTTCCTCCTTATCGTATGGCTCCTAAGGAGCTAAAGGAACTGAAGGAGCAGCTTGAGGAGTTGTTGGACAAGGTATTTATTAGGCCAAGTATGTCACCGTGGGGTGCTCCAGTCCTATTTGTGAAGAAGAAGGATGGGTCTATGCGGATGTGTATTGACTACCGCCAGTTGAATAAAGTGACCATCAAGAACAAGTATCCTCTGTCGCGCATTGATGATCTGTTTGATCAGCTACAGGGTGCTCGTGTGTTCTCTAAGATTGACCTGAGGTCAGGTTATCACCAGTTGAAGATTCGGGCTTCTGATGTCTCGAAGACTGCATTTCGCACCAGATATGGCCATTATGAGTTCTTAGTGATGTCATTTGGCTTGATTAATGCCCCATCAGCCTTCATGGACTGGATGAATAGGGTATTCAGGTCATATATTGATTCATTCGGGATTGTTTTCATTGATGATATATTGATCTACTCACGGAGCCTGGGAGAGCACGAGCAACATTTGAGAGTTGTGCTTCAGACCTTGCGAGAACAGAAGCTATATGCTAAGTTCTCCAAGTGTGAGTTTTGGTTAGAGTCTGGGGCATTTCTGGGGCATATGGTGTCCGATGAGGGTATCAAGGTTGATCCGCAGAAGATTGAGGCAGTTCAGAGTTGGCCATGTCCTACTTCAGCTTCAGAGATCATGAGCTTTCTGGGTTAAGCGGGTTACTATCGTCGGTTCGTTGAGGGATTCTCTACTATGGCCGCTCCATTTACTAGATTAACTCAGAAGAATGCCCATTTCAGTGTCCGACGATTGTGAGGCGAGCTTTCAGAAGCTCAAATCAGCATTGACTTCAGCACCCGTTTTATCATTGCCTTCTGAGTCTGGAGTGTATACAGTGTACTGTGACACTTCACGCGTCGGGTTGGGATGTGTGTTGATGCAGGATGGCAGGGTTATTGCTTATGCTTCGCGGCAGCTGAAGGTTCATGAAAAGAATTACCTTGTGCACGATTTGGAGTTGGCGGCGATTGTGCATGCTTTGAAGAAATGGCGACATTACTTATATGGTGTATCTTGTGAGGTCTATACGGACCACCGCAGCCTACAGTACTTGGTTAAGCAGAGGGACCTTAATTTGAGGCAGCGGAGGTGGCTTGAGTTGTTGAAAGACTATGATCTCACTATTCTGTATCACCCGGGAAAGGCAAATTTAGTGGCGAATGCTTTGAGCAGGCGTGCAACTAGTATGGGTAGTTTGGCCTACATTGAAGTTGAGGAGAGACCTTTAGCCTTGGACATTAAGTCCTTGGTCAATCGATTGGTGAGATTGGACCTTTCAGAGTCTCGTCGAGTTTTGGCTCATATGGTTGCTCAGTCTTCATTATTGGGAGAGATCAAGGCTCGACAGTTTGATGATCCACGCCTAGCAGAGCTTAGGGTACGGTGGCCCAGGGCAGGGCCAAGGATATTACCTTAAGCGAGGATGGTATTCTGCGACTCCAGGGTCGATTGTGTGTTCCTGATGTTGACGGCCTGAGGGAGAGGATTCTAGCAGAGGCGCACAGTTCTCGGTATTCTATTCATCCAGGAGCAACAAATAAGTATCGTGATTTGAAGAAACACTACTGGTGGAGGCGGATGAAGAAGGACATGGTTCATCATGTGGCTAGGTGTCTTAATTGTCAGCAGGTTAAGTACGAGCATCAGCGGCCAGAAGGCTTGTTTCAGCAAATTCCCATTCCTCAGTGGAAATGGGAGCGTAGCACTATGGACTTCGTGGTTGGGTTGCCTCGGACTTTGCAGAAGGTTGACGCGGTTTCGGTCATTGTGGATAGATTGACTAAATCGGCGCATTTCATTCATGTGGCTACTACTTACACTACAGAGAGGCTGGCTCGGATTTACCTTCGTGAGATAGTCCAGTTGCATGGTGTGCCGGTGTCTATCATTTCAGACCGGGGTCCTCAGTTCACTTCGCACTTCTAGAAGCCTTGCACAGCGAGATGGGTACTCAAATAGACCTCAGTTCAGCATTTCACCCTCAGACTGATGGCCAGTCAGAGCGTACAGTTCAGATTCTGGAAGATATGCTCAGGGCCTGCGTGATTGATTTCGGGGGTCAGTGGGATCAGTTCTTGCCTTTAGCGGAGTTTGCATACAATAATAGTTATCAGTCCAGCATCGAGATGGCTCCATTCGAGGCTTTATATGGTCGGCGATGTCGTTCTCCGATAGGGTGGTCTGATCCTGGCGAGACCAAGCTATATGGTACAGATATGGTGAGAGATGCCTTGGAAAAGGTGAAGATTATTCAGGAAAGGCTCTGTACAGCACAATCTAGGCAGAAGAGCTACGCAGATCAGCGGGCACGTGATGTAGCATTCATGGAGGGAGATAAGGTTATGTTGAAGGTTTCGCTGATGAAGGGCATTATGAGATTGGGAAGAAAGGCAAGTTGAGCCCCAGGTTTATAGGTCCTTTCGAGGTGTTGAAGCAGGTTGGAGAGGTTGCTTATGAGCTTGATTTGCCTCCAGCCTTATCAGGAGTTCACCCAGTATTTCCCGTATCCATGCTTCGAAGGTATCACGCCGACTTCTCGCACGTGGTTGATTACAGCACTATCCAGTTAGATGAGAAGTTGGGCTACGAGGAGGAGCCAGTTGCCATCATTGATAGGCAGAACCACCAGTTGAGGTCTAAGACAGTTTCTGCGGTTAAGGTCCAGTGGAGGGGCCAACCAGTTGAGGAGGCGACTTGGGAGTCTGAGCAGGACATGCGGAGAAGATATCCACAGCTATTCAGCACTCCAGGTACGATTCTAGTCCCGTTCGAGGACGAACATTTGTTTAAGAGGGGGAGAATGTAACGACCCAGCCGGTCATTTTGCGTATTAGGGTCCTGTTTCCTTAAATGAAACGTTCCATAGCGGCTATTCGTGCTTTATGACTCGCGGGAGCGGGTGGTTCGGGATGTGGGAATGAATTTGATGGTTTAGGAACACTTGGTTCCTTAAGGCTGGCCTTTTTGGCCAAGTTTCAACATTTTGAGCAAACGACCTCGAAATCGAGTTTTGATAGCTCCAGTAGCTCCGTACAGTTATTTCAGACTTGGGCGTATGTTCGGCTCGGGTTTCTGATGACCCGGGAGTGTTTCGGCGCCCGAAATGGAAATCAGGATTTCCTTAAGTTTAGAATTTAGCCTGGAACGGGACTTCATGCTATCTAATTCCGAATGGAATTCCGAGTCCGGCAATAGTTCCGTATAGTCTTTTATGACCTGTCTGCAAAATTTGGGGTCATTCCGAGTAGTATAGACCCGTTCGGCGCAATGTAATGACTTCTAAAATTTCAAAGTTCTGAAGTTTGATTAATTTGGTTTTGGGGTTGAATTTTGAGTTTCGTTGTTGTTTTTCATGTTCCGGAAGTTTGAGCGAGTCTGTATCATGAATACAGACTTGCCGGTTCTTTTGGATAGGGTCCCGGGGGGCTCGGGGGTGTTTTAGACCTCCGGGAGCTAAGTTAGAAAAACTAGAAATTTTTGGTATAGTTTCCTTCTCTGCGATCGCAGAAGCAAGGATGCGGCCGCAGAGAAGTAATTATTCTGGGCCATCCAATATTCTCTGCGATCGCAGACATCACTCCGCAATCGCATATGGTCCCCTCCCCAACCCTCTGCGGTCGCGGACTCACTCCTGCGATCGCACAAGTCACCTACCCCCCCTATTGCATGTTCCTCTCTGCGGTCGCAGACCTCACTCCTGCGATCGTATAAGCCTACCTCCCCACCCTCTGCGATCGCAGGCCCCATCTATGCGATCGCATAGTNCCCCCCCCCCCCCTACTGCCTATTCTTTTCTGCAGTCGCAGACCTCACTCCTGCGATCACATAAGCCTACCTCCCCAACCTCCGCGATCGCAGGCCCCATCTATGCGATCGCATAGTGCTTCTCGAGGGCCAGGTTCATTTGTTCTCCGCGATCGCAGGCCTGATGTCGCGATCGCAGTGAAGGTTTTCCTAGGCAGTATTTAAATGCCCAATTACGGGCTTTCTTCCTCATTTCCAATTTCCAAACTCCATTGAAGCGTCTTAGATCTGGGGGAAAAGGCTGTACAAAGCCACTATCATCTAAGGTGAGTGACTTATTCTCTAAATTATAAATTTTTCATGGAATTCAACTAATTTTGTTCTTAAAAATATCAAAATCATGGGAAACATTGGGTAGAAATTCCTAGGTCTTTGATAATTAGTGAATTATCCCTTTTTAGCCATGAACTCCTAAATAAATTAGGTAATTACGATCCTTAGGCTTCGGGTAATTCATTCCTTCGAGAATTTTTCAAAATCCGAACGCGCGGGTTTGGGGTCGAAATTTCAAAAACCTTCAAGAATACTATATTTTTGAATTTCTTGTTAATTTTTTTTTTGGAGCATAAATTGATTCAATTATGCTATGTTGGCTAGTTGTGAGCCGTCGAGGGTAGTTTGGGAGCTTTGGGCGCATTCTTGATCCGTTTTTTGGTCCGAGGAGTGCTTCGTCGAGGTGAGTCTCCCTTCTAACCTTGTAAGAGGGAATTGTCTCTCTAGGCAACCTTGATTGCTATGTGAACCTCTTTAGGGGCTACGTACGCACCGAGTGACGTGAGTCCGTACGTAGTGGCTATTTTTGCTTCGTCCGGGTAGTTAGGACACAACATGTTCATTGTTTCTTTCCTGTTAGAACATAAATATGATCTTTGCACTTGCGTGATTGGTATTTTTTTATCTAAATGTTGTGATACTTGGCTTGATTAAATTGTGATAAGAGAATTACGGGATGGGATCGGGCCGTACGCCACGGCAGAGTGACGAGAGATTATATCATGGGATTGGGTCATACGCCACGGCAGAGTGATGAGAGTTGTATATTATGGGATCGGCCCATACTCCACGGCGAAGACTACAGGGTGGGATCGGTTCGTACGCCACGGCAGATTGATGAGAGATTATATTATGGGATCAGGTCGTACGCCACGGCAGATTGATGAGAGATTATATTATGGGATCGGGCCGTACGCCACGGCAGAATGATGAGAGATGTATATTATGGGATCGAGTCGTACGCCACGGAGAAGACTACAGGGTGGGATCGGGTCGTACGCCACGGCGAAGATTACAGGATGGGATCGGGCCGTACGCCACGGCGGAGCCATGAGAGTGAGTACCATATGGGAGAGGGCTGTATGCCACGGCGGAGCGATGAGACTGAGTACCATATGGGAGTAGGTCGTACGCCACGGCGGATACCAACCTTATTTTATTTTGAATTGTTATTTGATGCCTAATGTCGATGTACTTGGTTATTTGTCTTACATGCCTACTGTTTTCCTTACATCCTGCTTACTTTATTACTGTTGGACCTTAGTGAGTATCGAGTCTACTTCTCGTCACTACTTCTTCGAGATTAGACAGGATACTCACTGGGTACATATTTATGTATGTACTCATGCTGCACTTTCTTTTCTTTTGTACTTGACTGTATAGGTCCGGAGGTTGGTACGTCCGATTATCAGTCTGGTGCTAGATATTGACCGAGTGGTTATACTTCACGGTGAGCTGTCCTTCTTGGCAGCACCCTGGAGTTTCTTTGGTCTTGTTTCTCTGTCTATTTATACAGACTGAGGCTTTGTATATATATTTTGGGTTAATGTATATTCCATAGTTGCTCGTGACACTAGTTCCTGGTACACACTTAGCGTACGTTTGGGTATTGGGTTGTTTATCGATGTATATGTTTATCTTAGCCCGGCTTTCGTTATGTTTGCACTATCGCATCAGATTAATAACATGTTAATTGCTTTAAAACGGGTAATTGATGACTTGATTGAACTAAACGGGAAGGGTGACACCTAGTGTAATCAGTATCGGCTTGCCTAACCCTGTTGTTGGGCGCCATCGCGACCTGAATTAGGATTTGGGTCGTGACAGGCCATTTTTAGTTATCCCTACGTGATGTAAAACCAGATGAAGTACATAATAAAGTAGTTGAAGTCAAATATTTCTACAATTTATTTGATGTGTTGATTGGGCGTGAAAGATTTGGGTAAGTGACGATCTCTATGCACGCATTTGCATCCTTTTTACTTTGTCAATCAATCTATTGACTTAATTTGATTGATTATTTTTCAGATTTGACAAAGCATTTTGGTTGTACCGAACCCCCAAAATTTGAGGCTCTTTGAGGAAATGTGGGCTTTTTTTATAAGTTGGATATGGCATTTATGGCCAACTCGCCATTAACCCTTAAATTGTTTAGGCAGAAGCTGCTATAATGAGAGATGTAGTATAAGAATTTCATGTTAAGGATTATGCTTAGATTTTATTCATGCTAATATTATTCGTATTCAGTCATAGAAATTATTGTACATGTTTACCTTAGTCTCTATTATTTTTTAATATGCCCTGATACCACCTTATCGGGACCATATTTGGATTTTGGGTCGTGACAAAAGCCATTTTTAGTTATCCCTACGTGATGTAAAACCAGATGAAGTACAAAATAAAGTAGTTGAAGTCAAATATTTCTACAAATTATTTGATGTGTTGACTGGGCGTGCAACATTAGGGTAAGTGACGACCTCTATGCACGCATTTGCTTCCTTTTTGCTTTGTCAATCAATCTATTGACTTATTTTGATTGATTTTTTCAGATCTGACGAAGCATTTTGGTTTTACCGAACCCTCATACTTTGAGGATCTATGAGGAAATGTAGATTTGCACTCAGTGATTATTTGCACTCAGTCATAGAAATTATTGTACATGTTTACCTCAGTCTCTAATATTTGTTAATATGCCCTGATACCACCTTATCAGGACCATGTATGGATTTTGGGTTGTGACAAAGGCCATTTTTAGTTATCCCTGCGTGATGTAAAACCTGATGAAGTACAAAATAAAGTAGTTGAAGTCAAATATTTCTACAATTTATTTAATGTGTTGATTGGGCGTGAAACATTTGGGTAAGTGACGACTTCTATGCACGCATTTTCATCCTTTTTACTTTGTCATCAATCTATTGACTTATTTTGATTAATTATTTTTCAGATTTGATGAAGCATTTTGGTTGTACCGAACTCCCATACTTTGAGGCTCTTTCAGGAAATGTGGGTTTTTTTATAAGTTGGATATGGCATTTATGGCCAACTTTCCATTAACCCTTAAATTGTTTAGCCAGAGGCTGCTATAATGAGAGATGAAGTATAAGAATTCCATGTTACGTTCCATGCTTAGACTTTATTCATGCTAATATTATTTGTACTCAGTCATAGAAATTATTGTACATGTTTACCTCAATCTATATTATTTGCTAATATGCGTTGATACCACTTTGTCACGACAATGTGTGGATTTTGGGTCGTGATAAAGTCCATTTCTAGTTATCCCTACATGATGTAAAACCAGATGAAGTACATAATAAAATCGTTGAAGTCAAATATTTCTACAAATTATTTGATGTGTTGACTGGGCGTGAAATATTTTGGTAAGTGACGACCTCTATGCACGCATTTGCATCATTTTTGCTTTGTCAATCAATAATCTATTGACTTATTTTGATTGATTTTTTCAGATCTGACGAAGTATTTTGGTTGTACCGAATCCTCATACTTTGAGGATCTTTGAGGAAATGTAGATTTCCTCAAAGATTATTTGTACTCATTCATAGAAATTATTGTACATGTTTACCTCAGTCTCTATTATTTTTTAATATGCCCTCATACCAGCTTATCAGGACCATGTTTGGATTTTGGGTCGTGACAAAAGCCATTTTTAGTTATCCCTGCGTGATGTAAAACCAGATGAAGTACAAAATAAAGTAGTTGAAGTCAAAGATTTCTACAAATTTTTTGATGTGTTGACCGGACGTGAAACATTTGGGTAAGTGACGATATCTATGCACGCATTTGCATCCTTTTTTCTTTGTCAATCAATCTATTGACTTATTTTGCTTTATTATTTTTCAGATCTGACGAAGCATTTTGGTGTTACCGAACCCTCATACTTTGAGGCTCTTTGAGGAAACGTGGATTTTTTGATAAGTTGGATATGGCATTTATGACCAACTCACCATTAACCCTTAAATTGTTTAGCTAGAGGCTGCTATAATGAGGGATGGGGTATAAGATTTCCATGTTGGGGATCATGCTTAGACTTTATACATGCTAATATTATTTGTACTCAGTCATAGAAATTATTGTACATGTTTACCTTAGTCTCTATTATTTGTTAATATGCCCTGATACCACTCTGTCACAACCATGATTGGATTTTTGGTCGTGACAAAGGACATTTCTAGTTATCCCTGTGTGATTTAAAACCAGATGAAGTACATAATAAAGTTGTTGAAGTCAAATATTTCTACAAATTATTTGATGTGTTGACTAGTCGTGGAACATTTGGGTTGTAACGTCTCGACCGGTCGTTTTGCGTATTCGGACCCCGATCCCCCAAATAATACTTCCCGTAGCGGCTTATCATTATTTGTGACTTGCGGGGACGGGTGGTTCGGGATTTGGAAGTGTTTGGAATAGTATAGGAACACTTGGTTCCTTAAGGTTGGCTTTTAAAGCCAAGTTTGACATCGGTCAACATTTTGAATAAATGACATCGGAATCGAGTTTTGACGATTCCAATAGCTTTGTATGATGATTTCGGACTTGTACGTATGTCCGGAATGGGTTTTGGATGACCCGGGAGCGTTTCGAGCAAAATTGCGAAATAGAGTTTCCTTAAGTTTGAAAATTTTGTTTGGAACGTGATTTTATGTTATCGAGGTTCGAACGGAATTCCGAAATCGGGAATAGTTCTGTTATGTCATTCATGACTTGCCTGCAAAATTTGGTGTCATTCCGAGTAGTATAGGTCGGTTCGGCGCATTGAAACCATTTTCAAGAACTTAGAAATTCTTAAGTTTGATCCTAGGGGTTTTGAGGGGTGATTTTGAGATTTAGAGTTGTTTTGGGTGTTCCGAAGGCTCGATAGATTCCGTATTATGATTTAGGACTTGTTGGTATAATTGGACGGGGGCTCGGGGGGCCAGCTTCCTCTCAGACACCA
This sequence comes from Nicotiana undulata, assembly GCA_005239495.1. Classification (NCBI taxonomy): domain Eukaryota; kingdom Viridiplantae; phylum Streptophyta; class Magnoliopsida; order Solanales; family Solanaceae; genus Nicotiana; species Nicotiana undulata. The sequence continues at coordinate 22,331 of ML264636.1, read as the reverse complement.
CACGAGGCCAAAACCCAGCTGAAAATGCAGCTGGTGCACCTGATCTGGTGTGAGCGCATGTGCGGTTGCCCAGCCGCAGGTGCGGGACCGCTCTTGTGGTCCCAGCCTCACAGGTGCGGGAATTCCGCAGGAGCGGAACTGCAGGTGCGGTCTCCAGCTCCGCAAGTGCGGGCCCAGTCTTTCCCGTCCTACTCCGCCGGTGCGAGCCCCAGCTCGCAGGCGCGAGGCCGCAGGTGCGGTCCTCGAGCCGCAGGTACGGAACCCTTGTAGGCCAAGTAGTGCACTTACACTTAAACACGAGATTTCCTTCATTTTTTCCATTTTACACCTCCATTGAAGACTTGAGAGATTGGGAAGAACTCTCCAACACCTAGCTACTAAGAGGTAATTAAATTCTATTTAAATGTTAGATTTTTACACCAAAACTTAGGTAGATTAACATCTAAATAGTGGAAATCATAGGGAATAGAGTGAAAACCTAGGGTTGATGAACTTTAGGTAACTTCACCACTTTTCTACCATGAAATCATATAAAAATTACATATTAATGATCCTTAGGCTATGGGTGAGTGTCATCTTCGAAATTTTCCGGAATCCGAGCATGTGGGCCCGGGGGTGTATTTTGGGATTTCTTCAAGAATAGTGAATTTACTAAATAAGTAGGAGAATTTCCATACCTTGAGCATGCATTGACATATTTATATATCATTTGACTAGTTTTGAGTCCTCGGTTGTAAAGTGTGGAGTTTCTGACGCGTTCTTGGCCGAGAAGTAGATTCTACGCGAGGTGAGTCTCCTTTCCAACCTTCTAAGAGGGAATTGTCCCCATAGGTAAAAGTAAACGGTTGAATTTGTCCTTATTTGCGGGGGCTACGTACGCGCAAAGTGACGAGAGTCCGTGCGTAGCTACTACTTTGTTGTGTCGGGTAGAATTTAGGATTTCACAAGCATGCCTCTATGTGCCTTACCTGCATCGTTACTTGTGTTTCTGGTTGCTTATTATCCTTGAAATTGACATGAGAATTTCGGAAGCTATGTGTAAGTTTAAGTGCTTAAATCCCTGAATTTAAGAATAATCCATGATAAATTCCTGAATTTCCTGATAATTCTGTGTATGTCTACGAGCACCCGTGCCACATGTATAATTTGTGAGTGGGGTAGCCTTATATTTATGTCAACCGCGTCGCATGATCGATTCGCGAGCGGGGTAAAAGATGCATCTATGGTTCGTGCCGCTCGACCCTCGGCAGTGCACATTTAAATTTCTGCGTCGCTTCGGTCGTACGCCTCGGCATATTATATGCTATGTGCTTGATTGAGAGTCTTATTATTATTCTTTATGAATTCAATTGTTCTGTGGGAAAGAAACTTGTGATTTTTATTAAATATTGTTACTTGGCCCTTGCAGGTTGATCGTTATCTTTATGTACTGATGCTCCATGTCTACTTGCTTTCCATAAATGTTACTCCTGTCTAGATTCATTAAATCATATTATTGATAACGACCCTAGTGAGTAACACGTCTACCTCTCGTCACTACTTCTTCGAGTTTAGACGGGATACTCACTGGGTACATATTTGTTTATATGTACTCATGCTACACTTCTGTACTTAATTGTACAGGTTCTGAGGTTGTTGCACCTGGTCACCATTCGGGTGTTCGTCGCTTAGAGTACTACCGGGATATGACTACACGGTGAGCTACTCTTCTTGGCGTTCTGCAGCGGAACTGTGGAGTTTCTATTACTTTTGGGATATTTCTGTCTACCCCCTTTTCAGACAGTTGTACATTCATTTTGTCTATTTGTATATTCCACTAGTCGCCTGTGGACTTGTGACACTAGGTCTTGGCACACGTAGTTGATTCACTAGTATTATACTACTCGTTTTTATACTGGCAAACAATTTTTGAGTTACTTTAAATTACATTGCCTCACTTCCTCACTTTCATTTAAGGACTGCTTAAATTAAAACTGGATAAGTATTTGAACATTTCATTTGTTTAAGTAATGTCGTTAGTAACTAGTGTTGGCTTGCCTGAGTTCGGTGTTGGGCGCCATCACGACCTGAGTAGGAATTTGGGTCGTGACAACATGGTATCAGAGCTCTAGGTTCACGTAGGTCTCACAAGTCACAGGCAAACCTAGTAGAGTCTTGCGGATTGATACGGAGACGTCTGTATTTATCTTCGGGAGGCTACAGGGTGTTAGGAAAACCTCTCTTTATTCTTATTCTATCGTGCAATCGATGGTCTTACTAAATCTCGTTATTCTATTCTCTCACAGATGGTGAGGACTCGTACAGCTGTTATTCCAGGCCCAGGAGATGCCGCTACCCCCGTAGTCCCAGGCTGTGGCAGAGGCCGGGGGAGGGCACCGACCCGAGGTAGGGGACGAGGGCATCCCAGAGTTACCCTATTAGCATCCCCAGATGACCCTATCCCTGAGGAGAAGGGTGAGGTTCCCCCAGCAGATCCAGCTCCGATGGATTTCACGACAGCATTGGGCTTCTAGGAGGTCATGGGCCATATGATGCGGTTCTTGGATACTATGACTCAGGCTGGTTTATTTCCAGCGCATCCTGCTACATCTCAGGCGGGTGGGGGAGTTTATACACCTACCACCCAGGCCGAAGGTCATGTAGCGGCGGTATATCAAACTTCGGGTACTCTGCCCGCGGGTGGAGCACAACCAGCAGTAGCACCTGAGCTTAGACCAGCTACGGACGGCGATCCGCAGAACTTACTTGATAGATGAACTCGATTGCACCCTCCTGTCTTCGAGGGTGAGAGGGGCGAGGATGCCCAGGACTTTATTGATAGGTGCAGGGACAGACTGCAGAACTTGAGGATTTTGGAGTCCCACGGAGTTGATTTCACTACTTTTCAGCTAGAGGGCAGGGCCTGCAGATGGTGGCAGTCATTCATCCTGGGTAGGCCCGCAGGTTCCCTTCCTCTCTCATGGGAGCAGTTCACTCAGCTGTTCCTGGACAGGTATATTCCACCCTCTGAGAGGGAAGAGATGCGGTATCAGTTGAGCAGATGGAGCAGGGATAGATGACAGTGACGGATTAGGAGGCCAGGTTTTCAGAGTTGTCCCGCCATGCCCTCATGATTCTTCCTACGGATGCTGAGAGAGTGCGGAGATTTATAGTTGGGCTGCAATCAGGTATTAAGGCCAACATGGCCCGAGAGGTAGAGATGGGTACTCCTTATCAGCTTGTGGTCGAGATATCTTGCCGGATCGAGGGTTACCGATCGAGGGGCAGAGAGCAGAGTCAGCAGGATAAGAGGGCTAGATTTTTGGGAGACTTCAGAGGCACCCCAGGCAGGGGCAGGGATCAGTTCAGCAGAGGCCAGCCTAGCAGGCCTCCATACTCAACTCCTCCACCACCTCCTCGTGGTGTTCCACTGAGGCCTTACTTCAGTGCCATGCCGGAGAGTTCTTACCGCCCACGAGCTATTCAGGGTTCCTCCGGCGGGTATTCAAGTCATCAGGGTTCTCCCAGTCCTTACTTTAGTGCTATGCCAGAGGTTTCTCACCGTCCCACAACTATTCAAGGTTCTTCCTCTTTAGGGAAGCAGGCCATGCCTCCAGTAAGATGTTATAAGTGTGGGGATTCAGGCCATATGAGTAGGACTTGTCCCAGACTTCGGGGCAAGGCTGTTCAGCAGAGTTATCAGCCTACATACTCATCACCGGCGCTCCGTCCACCCATAGGTGGAGGACATGCTGGTAGAGGTCGTCCCAGAGGTGGAGGCCAGTCGGGGGGAGCCCAGCTAGCTCCTATTCCATTTAGCGGAGGTCAGTCTTCAGGTACTCCAGCCAGATTTTATGCTATTCCGGCCCGAGCAGATACAGTGGCCTCAGACGCCATGATCACAGGTACTATTTCAGTATGTGTTAAGGAGGAATCAGTGCTATTTGATCCAGGATCTACTTATTCTTATGTGTCAGCTTTATTTGCTTGTTTTCTGAATGTTCCTTGCGAGTCCTTGGGTTCTCCTATATATGTGTGCATTCATGTGGGCGATTCTGTGGTGATAGACCGGGTTTATCGATCTTGTGTGATCACCTTTTGTGGGTTCGAGACTAGAGCGGACCTTCTATTGCTCAACATGGTGGATTTCGAGATTATCCTAGGCATGGATTGGCTATCTCCTCATCATGCCATCTTGGATTGCCATGCCAAGACGGTTACTATGGCCATGTCCGAATTGCCTAGGCTGGAATGGAGAGGTTCCTCAGTTAGTGCGGCCACTAGAGTTATTTCCTTCCTAAAGGCTCGACATATGGTCGAGAAGGGTTGTTTGGAATATCTTGCTTATGTGCGGGACACCACCGCTGAGCTTTCGACAATTGATCCAGTGCCAGTTGTTCGATAGTTTGCTGATGTCTTTCCTTCAGACCTTTCGGGCATGCCTCCGGATCGAGATATCGATTTTTGTATTGATGTAGCTCCAGGAACTCAGCCTATTTCTATTCCCCCATACCGTATGGCTCCAAATGAGTTGAAGGAGTTGAAGGAGCAGCTTGAGGAGTTGATGGCTAAGGGGTTTATCAGACCGAGTGTGTAGCCGTGGGGTGCTCCAGTTCTATTTGTAAAGAAGAAAGATGGGTCTATGCGGATGTGTATCAATTATCGCCAGTTGAACAAGGTAACTATTAAGAACAAGCATCCATTACCGTGCATCGATGATTTGTTTGACCAGCTGCAGGGTGCCAGGGTATTTTCTAAAATTGACTTGAGATCGGGGTATCATCGGCTGAAGATTCGGGCTTCAGATGTTCCGAAGACTGCTTTTCGTATGAGATATGGCAATTTGAGTTCCTAGTGATGTCTTTCGGCTTGACTAATGCCCCGACAGCATTTATGGACTTGATGAACAGGGTGTTCAGGCCGTATATTGATTCCTTTGTCATCATCTTCATTGATGACATTTTGATATACTCACGTAGCATGGGAGAGCACGAGCAGCAATTGAGAGTTGTGCTCCAGATCTTGCGAGAACAGAAGCTATATGCTAAGTTCTCCAAGTGTGAATTTTGGTTGGACTCCGTGGCATTCTTGGGGCATGTGGTATCTGGAGAGGGTATCAAGGTTGATCCTAAGAAGATTGAGGCAGTTTAGAGTTGGCCATGTCTTACTTCAACGACAGAGATCAGGAGTTTCTTGGGACTAGCAGGCTACTACCGGCGATTTGTGGAGGGATTTTCATCCATTGCAGCCCCATTGACTAGATTGACTCAGAAGAACGCTCCTTTTCGATGGTCTGATGAGTGTGAAGCGAGCTTTCAGAAGCTCAAGACTGCATTGACTTCAGCACCAGTTCTAGTATTGCCTTCCGGTTCGGGGATGTATACGGTGTATTGCGACGCTTCACGCGGTGCCTTGGGGTGTGTATTGATGCAGGAAGGGAGAGTTATTGTTTATGCTTCGCGCCAGCTGAAGGTTCATGAGAAGAATTACCATGTACACGATTTGGAGTTGGCGGAGATTATTCATGCTCTTAAGATTTGGAGGCATTACTTATATGGGGTGTTTTGTGAGGTTTATACAGACCACCGCAGCTTGCAGCACTTGTTCAAGCAGAGGGATCTTAATTTGAGGCAGCGCATGTGTCTTGAGTTACTAAAGGATTACGACATCACCATTCTCTATCATCGGGGAAAGGCGAATGTAGTAGCAGATGCTTTGAGTAGGAAGGCGGAGAGTATGGGTAACTTGTCCTATATTGCAGCAAAGGAGAGATAGCTAGCCCTGGACATTCAGTCCTTGGCCAATCGCTTGGTGAGATTAGATCTTTCGGAGCCTCGTCGAGTTCTAGCTTATGTGGGTGCTCAGTCTTCATTATTGGGGGAGATTAAGGCTCGATAGTATGATGACCCGTGTCTGGCAGAACTATGGGACACAGTGGTTCAGGGTGGTGCCAAGGAGGTTACTATTGGCGAGGATGGTGTTCTGAGACTTTAGGGTCGATTGTGTGTTCCTAATGTTGATGGCTTGAGGAAGAGGATTCTAGAGGAGGCACACAGTTCGCGGTATTATGTTCATCCTGGTGCTACGAAGATGTATTTTGATTTGAAGCAACATTTCTGGTGCAGATGGATGAAGAGGGACATTATGGAGTATGTGGCTAGGTGTCTTAATTGCCAGCAGGTTAAATATGAGAACCAGAGGCCAGGGGGCCTACTTCAGCAGATGCCCATTCCTGAGTGGAAGTGGGAGCGCATTAATATGGATTTCGTGGTTAGGTTTCCCCCGACGTTGCGGAAGGTTGACGCAGTTTGGGTTATTGTGGATTGATTAACCAAATTGGCGCATTTAATCCTTGTGGCTACTACTTATACTTCCGAGAGGTTCGCTCAGATCTACATTCGAGAGATAGTCTGGTTGCATGGTGTACCGGTGTCCATTATATCCGATTGAGGTCCTCAGTTCACCTGCACTTCTGGAGAGCATTGCACAGAGAGATGGGTACTCAGATAGATCTCAGCACATCATTTCATCCACAGATTGATGGTCAGTCGGAGCGTACAGTTCAGATATTGGAGGACATGCTCAGAGCATGTGTGCTCGACTTTGGAAGCCAGTGGGACCAGTTCTTGCCTTTGGCCGAGTTTGCTTACAATAATAGTTATCAGTCCAGCATCGAGATGGCTCCATTTGAGGATTTATATGGTCGGCGATGTCGTTCTCCTATCAAGTGGTTTGAGCCTGGTGAGGCTGCGTTATATGGTATAGACCTGGTGAGAGATGTTTTAGAGAAGGTGAAGTAAATTCACGAGAGGCTCCACACAGCACAGTCCAGATAGAAGAGCTACGTGGATTAAAGGGCACGTGATTTGTCATTTATGGAAGGAGATAAGGTTTTGTTGAAGGTGTCGCGCCCCCTTTTCTATCGCACGGGTTAGGTACGGAGAGATCGGGTTTATGGCATTTTGGACAACTCCTTAAAATAAAGGGTTTAAGGAAGAGTCGCCACCTAACAATTTTATGGTGCCTTAGGGCACCTAGAGTTGATAACTCATGAACTAGTTCGCGTTACCAGAGATTGGGTAAGGGATTGAAATAATCCCAAGGGGAAGGTGTTAGGCACCCCTCAAGATCCACAACTGTGGGTCCCAGCCAATAATTTTTGTGAATTTGGACAGTGAACAAGTAACAAGTAAGGTTCATATAAGAGGGGATTTCAAACAAGTATGAAAATCTTTAAAGGTTTTTGAATGACGTTAGAATAAACATTTGAAATGAATTGTCCTAGGTTTAAAGTAATACGGATCACTTCAATGCAATACTCGGTATGTCACACCTCGAAGAGGCGGCTACACGTGGTATTAGTGCACCGGTCATCATATTTGTATTCTACCCTTCCAACCCTGTAAAGGTTATTTAAAATGTGTGTGTTGGTTACGAATGCTTATTGCGTGCCATTACCCGTCCCATATTATAAGTCCTGGAGGGTGTTTAGGACTACTAATCCTACAAGGCAGGAGCTAGGCTGAGCCCATAGGTTTAAAGGACAAAATACTAGGCGACATACAAAACAAGTAGGACTGCACATATAAGGGAACATATAAAGACAAAGAAAGGCTCACTGGTCCCTCCACACATAGACATGTAAGTAGCACGTCTCAAACACGATTAAAGTCTCAAGACACGAGTTCAAAATAGGAATTTTAGTAAAATAGTAGGTCGTAGGAATCTGAGTTGGAAAACTTGATGAGGGCAGAAGATTTAGCCAAGACTAAGTAACCTGAAGGATAGTTGATTTTCAAAAATACAGTAGCTAAAGGCAGTGGTAAGATTTAGAAGTACGTAGTGATTTAAAGCTTTCAGAAAACATAGAATAAAGTCATTAAAGCATGGGTTTGAAGTAATATAGTGATTTTTAAAGATAAGTGACTAATATACCATGGTTTAACATAGAGCAATAGTTATTAGTTTAAAGAGAACTGTAGCAAAAGAAGTAGTAAGATGGTATCAAAATATAGTGACTTTAAAGAAGAGCAAGGATTCGAAATGGCATGATTGTGCGCAGAGTGAGGTATCTTTGAAAACCCAGTAGTTTGAAAACATAATAGGACAGGAATCAGTAAAAAAATCAGTAAAAGGAAATAGATGCATAACTTCAAGACTGTTCAAAATTGAGCAGGAGTTTTAATAAAAAGAGTAAAGTGAACTTCAGTGAGGTAAAACAAGAATGGGAGCAACAGGGGTCAAAATGTTCAAAGGGGCTGATTAAACTAGTAGAACATAATTGATTTGATTTTAATACGTTTCAGACATAAAATTTGCCTAGGCGTCGTATACATTGCCTACTTATTTTTAAAGGGTGAACATGCATATTTGGATTCTGATTTTAATAGATACATGTTTGCAGGAAATTGTTTCAAGTAATTAAACATATTTTATGGGAGTATTAGATTATGTTAACTAGGCATTCAAGTTCTGATAAATAAGAAGTCCTAAGAGCAGGATATCTAATGCACAAAGTATCATCCTAAAAACATGGTTTCTATATGTCATGTTTATAAAAATGCATGAGCAATACATTATGACAGCCTTTGTTACTCATTTAGTTATACTGGGAACGTAGTGTCAGATGGCATGAATATAATAGATATGTTGAAATGAAGAACCTAAACATGATTTTTTTTAATGCATGGCATGCATGTCCTAAGCATGATACTATTGCACATATAGGGAAATAAAGCCTATATTCATGATTTCTACCCATACTACACTAAACATGCATAGTTCCCTCCCATATTCACTATCCAGCCCCAATCGTTTGTTTACAAATTATTACAGACCATAGCAAATGAATTACAGTAACTGCAAAGAGGAAAATAAGAAGTTATTCTATAGGGAGCCTTCAAACAGGCCCAACCTTCCAGCCATACCCCTTTCGAGCTTCACAGCCTTACATAGCCTTGGTGCGGCAAAGCTCCCAAAGGCCCTTGTGAGGGCCCTGGCCAATACCAGCACCCAGCAGTTGCCAAAGTTGAGATAGGTGCAGTGTCGAATTACCTGCCTCAGTGTGTCAAAGTTCAGAGGGAACTCAAGGTCCCTAAGCAATGCTCACACTGAGGGGGTGGAACCTAAAGTTCTAAGAATAGTGTGAAGTGCAGGAAGGAGTGGTTAAAAGAGTTTTCAAAACAGGGGATTTGTTGTAAGACAATAGAAGCACTAGTTACAGTAGCTCAACAGTATAGGATTGCATACAAGGGCCATGGGGAAAGGGAACATGTAAATCACTAATGCTAAAGGAGGTAAAGAGACTTATGAAAGCTCATTGAAGCATGACTACCCAAAATCAGAAGATTCAGGGGATCAAGAAATGGTCAAGCTTAGACATAATACTAGATAGTAACAGGGCCAATTATAACAGGTAAGATAAACAACAGTTAGAATCATGTAGATCAAGAAGAGCATACAAAGTGTAAGGGATCAGGGGAATTAGGGAGTGGTAACGTATAGGCATGACAATATACAGCAATAGGATACAGGCATAACAAGTAGAAGTTATGAATAGGCAACAATCGTATTACAGACTTAGCATGTAAGTCAGAAGAGATAAGACATGGTAAAGTACTAAAACAAAGATTCAATTGCATGTTGAGAAGTAGAAGCATAAATAGAAGAAAATTAGGAGGATAATGAAATGAAACAATAATAATAAACACATTGATTGGAGACTTGAAAATTAATTAGGACATACCAGTAAGAGGGCAAAAGCAGGATGTAAAGATCAAAGTGGTAACACAATATTAGCCTTGGCTTACAGCCAGCTAATAATATGCAAGAGCAGAGGCAGTAGTAGAATAAAGAGAGAAGCGAAAGAGCACAAGAGAATGTAGAATAGTATTGATGTGTGTGTCTCTGTGTTGTTGAAAAAGCTAGAGCTTTTTATAGTTGAAAACGAGTAGCAAATATGGTAAGAATCACAATAGCATGGTAATCAGAGAACTCAGAATCAATCAGTCAGGAAATCAAGACACGGTTCCCTTAAGTCAAGGGATCTCAAGAATTCAAACGGTAAAACATATAACGTATAAGGTAAATAAAGTCAGTACAAGACCAAATAAGGAAGGAATCATAGTTCATTAGGTATAGGGTAAACAATTAAGGCTAAGTTTGAAATATTCTAATTAAGGACATAGACAATAAGAATATAGTACCCCATCAGACAAGTTAAGTGAATCGATTGATTCGAATAGGAGAGGTAAAAATTGAAGTCTCGAAGAAAAGTTTATCAATCAAACCCCAATGTATGGAGTCCAGAATCAATCAAAGAAGAGTCACAATTCTATATTCATCATATAAATAGACAAGAATGACCAGGCATAGTAAACAGGCAGGCTGAACAAGTGTTAGTAGAAAGATGCAAGTCTGAACAATCGAGATAGACATAAGCACATAGTGGTGGTATAAGTTAAGCTAATAGAACTCATTAAGCATATTCGAGGCAGATAATCACGACAACTCAAACAAGAAACAAGCAGAGTCATGCTAATACACATACCCAACAAAAAAGACTTAGTAAAATTAGGGCTTTTAACACAAGCAAGATAAAAAGCTTGTAGAATCCCAGAATCATCATGATATGCAAAGAACAGACTTAAAAGCAAGAAGAAACTCAATTCAAAACAAGCATAAAAGAGGTTCTGAGAAACCCTAGTTTTAAAAGGAAGTAAAACATTTGAAAGTCGAAGATTCTTAAAGATTGAGTCAAGAATAATGTAAAACATAAAGAAACAGGCTTGAGTCGTTTAGAAACACCATAGACCTGAGAGGTTTAGGCAAAAATTAGGGTTTTAGAGAGGATTGAAGATAACCGGAAAACCTGCCGCGAAGCTCGAAGGTAATGGTGATTGTGGCATGGTCGTATCAAAAACCCCACCGGAGAAGGCCGGAAAATCACCAAAGTGGGAGCCCTAGTAGTGGTCCAGCATGGTTGAAACCCATGGAGGTCTCAAAGACGGAGGATCGGAGAGATAAGGCTTCAAGGTGGCTGAAAGGAGGTGAGCCTGGAAGTGGCCGGAGATGAAGGCTGGAGACCATCGAAGAACCAGAANTCAACGGCTCAGATTTAATCAGGGGTTTGGGTTGGGTTAAATAGTGGCTAGAATTTAAAATAATATGGCTAATTGTTAAATACCCGTAAAAAATAGATAATTAATTAATTAAAATAGCTAATAGTTGTATAAAAATAAAATTAAGTTAAAATAGGTAAAATTACAGTAATCAAACAATATTAAAAATGTAAGAAACATAAATTCGAATTTTAAAAGGTATAGAATGTCTAATTAGGCCATAATTTCAAAGTGATTGTAATTGTAATTAAATAAGACCCAATTTGATCATTTATGAAATAATTGGATTTTAATAAGTAAAAAGTGATTATGAATGACATACTGAACTGGAAAATATTTTGAAATTATTTAGAGCACAATTTATGAATTATTTAAGTATGAAATATTAAAATAAATAGGAAAATAATTTAATAAAAATATATAAAAATAGGAAAAAATACTCATTATTACAAAGAGTAATTTAGAAAACTTATATGCAAGTTTGCAAATAATTTGGGAAAAAATTGGGTATCAACAGAAGGTTTCGCCGATGAAGGGTATTATGAGTTTCGGGAAGAAGAGCAAGCTGAGCCCGAAGTTCATAGGTCCTTTCGAGGTGTTGAGGCGAGTTGGAGAGGTTGCTTATGAGCTTGCTCTACCTCCCAGCTTATCAGGAGTCCATCTGGTATTCCATGTATCCATGCTTTGGAGATACCACGCCGACTTCTCTCACGTTGTTGATTTCAATACTATTCAGTTGGATGAGAGGTTGGGCTACAAGGAGGAGCCAGTTGCTATTATTGATAGGCAGGACCGCCAGTTGAGATCTAAGAGAATTTCTGTTGTAAAGGTCCAGTGGCGGGGTCAACCGGTCGAGAAGGCAACTTGGGAGTCCGAGAAGGACATGCAGAGCAGATATCCACACTTATTCAGCAATTCAGGTATGATTCTAGACCCGTTCGAGGACGAACATTTGTTTAAGAGGTGGAGAATGTAACAACTCAATCGGTCGTTTTGCATATTCGGACCCCGATCCCCCAAATAATACTTCCCGTAAAGGATTATCGTGATTTGTGACTTGCGGGGACGGGTGGTTCGGGATTTGGAAGTGTTTGGAATAGTATAGGAACACTTGGTTCCTTAAGGTTGGATTTTAAAGCCAAGTTTGACTTCGGTCAACATTTTGAGTAAACGACATCGGAATCGAGTTTCAACGATTCCAGTAGCTTCGTATGATGATTTCGGACTTGTACGTATGTCCGGAATGGGTTTTGGATGACCCGGAAGCGTTTCGAGCCAAATAGCGAAATAGAGTTTCCTTAAGTTTAAAATTTTGGTTTGGAATGTGATTTTATGTTATCGCGGTCCGAACGAAATTCCGAGATCGGAACTAGTTCCGTTATGTCATTCATGACTTGCCTGCAAAATTTGGTGTCATTCCGAGTAGTATAGGTTGGTTCAGTGCATTGAAACCGAATTCAAGAACTTAGAAATTCTTAAGTTTGATCCTAGGGGTTTTGAGGGGTGATTTTGAGATTTAGCAATGTTTCGGGTGTTCCGAAGGCTCGAGCGAGTCTGTATTATGATTTAGGACTTGTTGGTATAATTGGACGGGGGATCGAGTGGGCCCAGGTGCCTCCCGGACACCACACGAGGCCTAAAACCAGCTGAAAATGCCGCTGGTGCACCTGATCTGGTGTGACCGCAGGTGCGGTTGCCCAGCCGCATGTGCGGGACCGCTCATGCGGTCCAAGCCTCGCAGGTGCGGTAATTTTGCAAGTGCGGATTTAATTCCGTAGGAGCGGAACCGCAGATGCGGTATCCAGCTCCTCAGGTGCGGGCCCCAGCTCGAAGGCGCGAGACCGCAGGTGCGGTCCTCGAGCCGCAGGTGCGGAACCCCTGTAGGCCAGGCAGTGCACTTACACTTAAACACGGGATTTCCTTCATTTTTTTCCATTTTACACCTCCATTGAAGACTTGAGAGCTTGGGAATAACTCTCCACAACCTAGCTAATAAGAGGTAAGTAAATTCTATTTAAATGTTAGATTTTTACACCAAAACTTAGGTAGATTAACATCCAAATAGTGANCCTAGCTACTAAGAGGTAAGTAAATTCTATTTAAATGTTAGATTTTTACACCAAAACTTAGGTAGATTAACATCCAAATAGTGAAAATCATAGGGGATAGAGTGAAAACCTAGGGTTGATGAACTTTAGGGAATTTCACCACTTTTCTACCATGAAATCATATAAAAATTACATATTAATGATCCTTAGGCTATGGGTGAGTGTTATCTTCAAAAATTTCCGGAATCCGAGCATGTGGGCCCGGGGGTGTATTTTGGGATTTCTTCAAGAATAGTGAATTTACTAAATAAGTAGGAGAACTTCCATACCTTGAGCATGCATTGACATATTTATATATCATTTGACTAGTTTCGAGTCCTCAGGTGTAAAGTGTGGAGTTTCGGGCGCGTTCTTGGCCGGGAAGTAGATTCTACGCGAGGTGAGTCTCCTTTTCAACCTTGTAAGAGGGAATTGTCCCCATAGGTAAATGTAAACGATAGAATTTGTCCTTATTTGCGGGGGCTACGTACGTGCAAAGTGACAAGAGTCTGTGCGTAGCTACTACTTTGTTGTGTCGGGTAGAATTTAGGATTTCACAAGCATGCCTCTATGTGCCTTACCTGCATCTTTACTTCTGTTTCTGGTTGCTTATTATCCTTGAAATTGACATGAGAATTTCGGAATCTATGTGTAAGTTTAAGTGCTTAAATCCCTGAATTTAAGAATAATCCATGATAAATTCCTGAATTTCCTGATAATTCTGTGTATGTCTACGAGCACCCGTGTCACATGTATAATTCGTGAGCGGGGTGGCCTTATATTTATGTCAACCGCGTCACATGATTGATTCGCGAGCGGGGTAATAGATGCATCTATGGTTCGTGACGCTCGACCCTCGGCAGTGCACATTTAGATTTCTGCGTTGCTTCGGCCATACGCCTCGGCATATTATATGTTATGTGTTTGATTGATAGTCTTATTATTATTCTTACCAATTCAATTGTTCTGTGGGAAAGAAACTTGTGATTTTTATTAAATATTGTTACTTAGACCTTGCAGGTTGATCGTTATCTTTATGTACTGATGCTCCATGTCTACTTGCTTTCCATAAATGTTATTCCTGTCTAGATTCATTAAATCATATTATTGATAATGACCCTAGTGAGTAACACGTCTACCTCTCGTCTCTACTTCTTTGAGTTTAGACGGGATACTCACTGGGTACATATTTGTTTACATGTACTTATGCTACACTTCTGTACTTAATTGTACAGATTCTGAAGTTGTTGCACCTTGTCACCATTCGGGTGTTCGTCGCTCAGAGTACTACCTGGATTTGACTACACGGTGAGCTGCTCTTCCTGGCGTTCTGTAGCGGCACTGTGGAGTTTCTATTACCTTTGGGATATTTCTGTCTACCCCCTTTTAGACAGTTGTACATTCATTTTGTCTATTTGTATATTCCACTAGTCGCCTGTGGACTTGTGACACTAGGTCTTGGCACATGTAGTTGATTCACTAATATTATACTACTCTGTTTTATGCTGGCAAACGATTTTTGAGTTAATTTAAATTACATTACCTCACTTCCTCACTTTCATTTAAGGTGCTTAAATTAAAATTGGATGAACATCTCATTTGTTTATGTAATGTCGTTAGTAACTAGTGTTGGCTTGCCTGACTTTGGTGTTGGGCGCCATCACGACCTGAGTAGAAATTTGGGTCGTGACAACATGGTATCAGAGCTCTAGGTTCACGTAGGTCTCACAAGTCACAGGCAAACCTAGTAGAGTCTTGTAGATCGATACAGAGACGTCTGTATTTATCTTCGGGAGGCTACAGGGTGTTAGGAAAACCTCTATTTATTCTTATTCTATCGTGAAATCGATGGTCTTACTAAATCTCGCTCTTCTATTCTCTTACAGATGGTGAGGACTCGTACAGCTGATATTCCAGGCCCGGGAGATGCCGCTACCCCCGTAGTCCTAGGCCGTGGCAGAGGCCGGGGGAGGGCACCGGCCCGAGGTAGGGGATGAGGGCGTCCCAGAGTTACCCCATTAGCACCCCCTGACGACCCTATCCCGGAGGAGAAGGGTGAGGTTCCCCCAGCAGATCCATCTCCGATGGATTTCACGACCGCACCGGGCTTCCAGGAGGTCATGGGCCGTATGATGCGGTTCATGGATACTATGACTCAGGCTGGTTTATTTCCAGCGGATCCTGCTACATCTCAAGCGGGAGGGGGAGTTCAGACCCCTACCACCCAGGCCGCAGGTCATGCAGTGGCGGTATATCAGACTCTTGGTACTCTGCCCACGGGTAGAGCACAGCCAGCAGTAGCACCTGAGCTTAGACCAGCTGCGGACGGCGATCCGCAGAAGTTACTTGATAGATGGATTCGATTTCACCTTCCTGTCTTCGGAGGTGAGAGGGGTGAGGATGCCCAGGACTTTATTGATAGGTGCAGGGACAGACTGCACAACATGAGGATTTTGGAGTCCCACGGAGTTGATTTCACTACTTTCCAGCTAGAGGGCAGGGCCCGCAGATGGTGGCTGACATTCATCCTGGGTAGGCCCGCAGGTTCCCTTCCTCTCTCATGGGAGCAGTTCACTCAGCTGTTCCTGGACAGGTATATTCCACCTTCTGAGAGGGAAGAGCTGCGGTATCAGTTGAGAAGATGGAGCAGGGACAGATGACAGTGACGGATTAGGAGGCCAGGTTTTCAGAGTTGTCCCGCCATGCCCTCATGATTCTTCCTACGGATGCTGAGAGAGTGCGGAGATTTATAGCTGGGATGCACTCAGGTATTAGGGCCAACATGGCCCGAGAGGTAGAGATGGGTACTCCTTATCAGCTTGTGGTCGAGATATCTTGCCGGATCGAGGGTTTCCGATCGAGGGGCAGAGAGCAGAGTTAGCAGGATAAGAGGGCTAGATTTTCGGGAGATTTCATAGGCGCCCCAGGCAGGGCAAGGGGTCAGCTCAGCAGAGGCCAGCCTAGCTGGCCTCCATACTCAGCTCCTCCATCACCTCCCCGTGGTGTTCCAGTGAGGCCTTACTTCAATGCCATGCCGGAGAGTTCTTACCGCCCACCAGCCATTCAGGGTTCCTCTAGAGGGTATTCAGGTCATTAGGGTTCTCCCAGTCCTTACTTTAGTGCTATGCCAGAGGTTTCTCACCGTCCCCCAGCTATTCAGGGTTCTTGTTCTTCAGGGCAGTAGGTCATGCCTCCAGTAAGATGCTAAAAGTGTGGGGATTCAGGCCATATGAGGAGGACTTGTCCCTAACTTCGGGGCAAGGCTGTTCAGCAGAGTTATCAGCCTACATACTCAGCACCGGCGCTCCGTCCATCCAGAGGTGGAGGACAGGCTGGTAGAGGTCATCCCAAAGGTGGAGGCCAGTCGGAGGAAGACCAGCTAGCTCCTATTCCATTCAGCGGAGGTCAGTCTTCAGGTACTCCAACCAGATTCTATGATATTCCGGCCCGAGCAGATGCAGTGGCCTTAGACGCCGTGATCACAAGTGTTATTTCAGTATGTGGTAGGGAGGCATCAGTGCTATTTGATCCAGGATCTACTTATTCTTATGTGTCAGCTTTATTTGCTTGTTTTCTGGATGTTCCTTGCGAGTCCTTGGGTTCACCTATATATGTGTCCACTCCTCTGGGCGATTATGTGGTGGTAGACCAGGTCTATCGGTCTTGTGTGATCACCTTTTGTGGGTTCGAGACTAGAGCGGACCTTCTATTGCTCAACATGGTGGATTTCGAGATTATCCTAGGCATGGATTGGCTATCTCCTCATCATGCCATCTTGGATTGCCATGCCAAGACGGTTACTATGGCCATGTCCGAATTGCCTAGGCTGGAATGGAGAGGTTCCTCAGTTAGTGCGGCCACTAGAGTTATTTCCTTCCTAAAGGCTCGACATATGGTCGAGAAGGGTTGTTTGGAATATCTTGCTTATGTGCGGGACACCACCGCTGAGCTTTCGACAATTGATCCAGTGCCAGTTGTTCGAGAGTTTGTGGATGTCTTTCCTTCAGACCTTCCGGGCATGCCTCCGGATCGAGATATCGATATTTGTATTGATGTAGCTCCACGCACTTAGCCTATTTCTATTCCCTCGTACCGTATGGCTCCAAAGGAGTTGAAGGAGTTAAAAGAGCAGCTTGAGGAGTTGTTGGCTAAGGGGTTTATCAAAACGAGTGTGTCGTCGTGGGGTGCTCCAGTTCTATTTGTAAAGAAGAAAGATGGGTCTATACGGATGTGTATCGATTACCCCCAGTTGAACAAGGTAACTATTAAGAACAAGTATACATTACCGCGCATCGATGATTTGTTTGACCAGCTGCAGGGTGCCAGGGTATTTTCTAAAATTGACTTAAGATCGGGGTATCATCAGCTGAAGATTCGAGCTTCGGATGTTCTGAAGACTGCTTTTCGTACGAGATATGGCCATTATGAGTTCCTAGTGATGTCTTTCGGCTTGACTAATGCCCCGGCAGCATTTATGGACTTTATGAACAGGGTGTTCAGGCCGTATATTGATTCCTTTGTCATCGTCTTCATTGATGACATTTTGATATACTCACGTAGCATGGGAGAGCACGAGCAGCAATTGAGAGTTGTGCTCCAGACCTTGCGAGAACAGAAGTTATATGCTAAGTTCTCCAAGTGTGAGTTTTGGTTGGACTCCGTGGCATTCTTGGGGCATGTGGTATCTGGATTGGGTATAAAGGTTGATCCTAAGAAGATTGAGGCAGTTCAGAGTTGGCCACGTCCTACTTCAGCAACAGAGATCAGGAGTTTCTTGGGTCTAGCATGCTACTACCGGCGATTTGTGGAGGGCTTTTCATCCATTGAATCCCCATTGACTAGATTGACTCAGAAGAATTCTCCTTTTCGATGGTCTGACGAGAGTGAAGCGAGCTTTCAGAAGCTCAAGACTGCATTGACGTCAGCACCAGTTCTTGTATTGCCTTCCAGTTCGGGGATGTATATGGTGTATTGCGACGCTTCATGCGTTGGCTTGGGGTGTGTATTGATGCAGGAAGGGCGAGTTCTTGCTTATGCTTCGTGCCAGCTGAAGGTTCATGAGAAAAATTACCCTGTACACGATTTGGAGTTGGCGCCGATTGTTCATGCTCTTAGGATTTGGAGGCATTACTTATATGGGGTGTCTTGTGAGGTTTATACAGACCACCGCATCTTGCAGCACTGGTTCAAGCAGAGGGATCTTAATTTGAAGCAACGCATGTGGCTTGAGTTACTAAAGGATTACGACATCACCATTCTCTATCATCCGGGCAAGGAGAATGTAGTAGCAGATGCTTTGAGTAGGAAGGCGGAGAGTATGGGTAGCTTGGCATATATTGCAGCAGAGGAGAGACCGCTAGCCCTGGACATTCAGTCCTTGGCCAATCGCTTGGTGAGATTAGATCTTTCAGAGCCTCGTCGAGTTCTAGCTTATGTGGGTGCTCAGTCTTCATTATCGAGGGAGATTAAGGCTCGACAGTATGATGACCAGCGTTTGGTAGAACTACGGGAGACAGTGGTTCAGGGTGGTGCCAAGGAGGTTACTATTGGCGAGGATGTTGTTCTGAGACTTCAGGGTCAATTGTGTGTTCCTAATGTTGATGTTTTGAGGCAGAGGATTCTAGAGGAGGCACACAGTTCGTGGTATTCTATTCATCCTAGTGCTACGAAGATGTATCTTGATTTGAAGCAGCATTTCTGGTGGAGACGGATGAAGAGGGACATTGTGGAGTATGTGGCTAGGTGTCTTAATTGCCAGCAGGTTAAATATGAGCACCAAAGGCCAGGGGGCCTACTTCAGCAGATGCCCATTCCTGAGTGGAAGTGGAAGCGCATTACTATAGACTTCGTGGTTGGGTTTCCTCGGACGTTGCGGAAGGTTGACGCGGTTTGGGTTATTGTGGATAGATTAACCAAATCGGCGCATTTCATCCTGTGGCTACTACTTATACTTCCGAGAGTTTAGTTCAGATCTACATTTGAGAGATAGTCCGGTTGCACGGTGTACCGGTGTCCATTATATCAGATCGATGTCCTCAGTTCACCTCGCACTTCTAGAGAGCATTGCACAGAGAGATGGGTACTCAGATAGATCTTAGAACAACATTTCATCCACATACTGATGGTCAGTCGGAGCGTACAATTCAGATATTGGAGGACATGCTCAGAGCATGTGTGCTCGACTTTGGAGGCCAGTGGGACCAGTTCTTGCCTTTGGCCGAGTTTGCTTACAATAATAGTTATCAGTACAGCATCGAGATGGCTCCATTCGAGGAAATGTGGATTTTTTTATAAGATGGATATGGCATTTATGACCAACTCGCCATTAACACTTAAATTGTTTAGCCAGAGGCTGCTATAATGAGAGATGGAGTATAAGATATGTTAAGGTTCATTCTTAGACTTTATTCATGCTAATATTATTTGTACTCAGTCATAGAAATTATTGTACATGTTTACCTCAGTCTCTATTATTTTTTAATATGCCTTGATACCACCTTACCAGGACCATGTTTGGATTTTGGGTCGTGACAAAGGCCATTTTTAGTTATCCCTGCGTGATGTAAAACAAGATGAAGTACATAATAAAGTAGTTGAAGTCAAATATTTCAACAATTTATTTGATATGTTGATTGGGCGTGAAACATTTGGGTAAGTGACGACCTCTATGCACGCATTTGCATCCTTTTTACTTTGTCAATCAATCTATTGACTTATTTTGATTGATTATTTTTCAGATTTGACGAAGCATTTTGGTTGTACCGAACCCCCATACTTTGAGGCTCTTTGAGGAAATGTGTGTTTTTTTATATGTTGGATATGGCATTTGTGGCCAACTCGCCATTAACCCTTAAATTGTTTAGCCAGAGACTGCTATAATGAGAGATGGAGTATAAGAATTCCATGTTAGGGTTTATTCATAGACTTTATTCATGCTAATATTATTTTTACTCAGTCATAGAAATTATTTTACATGTTTACCTCAGTCTCTATTATTTGTTAATATGCGCTGATACCACCTTGTCACGACAATGTGTGAATTTTGGGTCGTGATAAAGGTCATTTCTAGTTATCCCTACATGATGTAAAACCAGATGAAGTACATAAGAAAGTAGTTGATGTCAAATATTTCTACAAATTATTTGATGTGTTGCCTGGGCATGAAACATTTGGGTAAGTGACGACCTCTATGCACGTATTTGCATCCTTTTTGCTTTGTCAATCAATCTATTGAATTATTTTGATTAATTTTTTCAGATCTGACGAAGCATTTTGGTTGTACCGAACCCTCATACTTTGAGGATCTTTGAGGAAATGTGGGTTTTTTAATATTTTGGATATGGCATTTATGGCCAACTCGACATTAGCCCTTAAATTGTTTAGGCAGAGGCTGCTATAATGAGAGATGGAGTATAAGAATTCCATGTTAAAGATCAGGCATAGACTTTATTCATTATAATATTATTTGTATTCAGTCATAGAAATTATCGTACATGTTTACCTTAATCTCTATTATTTGTTAATATGCTTTGATACCACCTTGTCACGACAATGTGTGGATTTTGGGTCGTGATAAAGGCAATATCTAGTTATCCCTACATGATGTAAAATAAGATGAAGTACACAATAAAGTAGTTGAAGTCAAATATTTCTACAAATTATTTGATGTGTTGTTTGGGCGTGAAACATTTTGGTAAGTGACGACCTCTATGCACGAATGTGCATCCTTTTTGCTTTGTCAATCATTCTATTGAATTATTTTGATTGATTTTTTCAGATCTGACGAAACATTTTGGTTGTACCGAACCCTCATACTTTGAGGATCTTTGAGGAAATGTAGTTTTCCTCAAATATTATTTGTACTCGGTCATAGAAATTATTGTACATGTTACCTCAGTCTCTATTATTTGTTAATATGCTCTGATACCACATTGTCACGACAATTTGTGGATTTTGGATCGTGACAAAGGTTATTTCTAGTTATCCCTGCGTAATGTAAAACTAGATGAAGTGCAAAATAAAGTAGTTGAAGTCAAATATTTCTATAAATTATTTGATGTAATGATTGGGCGTGAAATATTTGGGTAAGTCACGACCTCTATGCACGCATTTGCATCCTTTTTTGCTTTGCCAATGAATCTATTGACTTATTTGGATTGATTATTTTTCAGATTTGACGAAGCATTTTTGTTGTACGGAACCCCCATACTTTGAGGTTCTTTGAGGAAATGTGGATTTTTTTATAAGATGGATATGACATTTATGAAAAACTCGGCATTAACCATTAAATTGTTTAGCCAGAGACTGCTATAATGAGAGACGGAGTATAAGAAATCCATGTTAAGGTTTATGCTTAGACTTTATTCATGCTAACGGGATTTTGGCATTTCTCTCTCATTTTTCAATGGCTATGGACGATTTTGGAGAGCTTCTGTGATGACCCAAAAGGTCATCCTGAGTAATTCCAGTTAAATCTGTGTTTCGAGGCCTCGAAAGCCTCCGTTAATCTCACATCGATATGTGTACGCAGCCCGGGCAGGTAGCCGGGAAACTTTCATGTAAAAATTTGATAAAAATGGGATTTTTGAATTGAATAATTGAATAAAGTTGACTTTGGTCAACATTTTTGGTAAACGGATCCGGACCTGTGATGTGATGGCCCCGGAGGGTCCGTAGGAAAATATGGGACTTGGGCGTATGCCCGGAATCGAATTCCGAGGCCCCAAGCCCGAGAAATGAATTTTTAAAGAAAATTATTTTCTGAAAATAATAAAGGTATGTGAAAGTGAATAATTATGTGAAAACCTTGTTACCGGGCCCGTGTTATGGTTCCGGAGCCCGGAACAGGTTTATTATATGTTGTTTGTCCTATCTGTGGAATTTGGTGTAAAACGGGTTTAATTTGATTGGTTTCGGATCCAAGTGAGGAAAAATGGAGTTAATGAACTTGTGGGGTTTCTAAAGAATTTGAAATGTGACTTGAGAGGTGATTTTATGTTCCTGAGGTCCGAATGAAATTCCGAGACCAGGAATAGTTCCGTTGTGTCGTTTATAACATATCTGCAAAATTTGAAGTCATTCTGAGTGGTTTAGGTCGGTTCGGCACGTCGAAGTGAATTCTATAATTTCAAAGTTCTTAAGTTTT
>ML264634.1:57803-72586 GCA_005239495.1 Nicotiana undulata | reverse complement strand
ACATATATATTGATGCAAATGCATGACATACCCAACCAAATGCTAGCAATGGCGGTCTCTCACAGTAGCTAACCGGTATCATATTGCCAACCTGTGGCCATCTGTACAATATATATAGTGTTTCGGGCAAATAGGCCCCTTACCTCCGATTATAGCTCGAAGTCCATGCATAATATGCCATGTATGATATGAACTTTGAATGCACATAATAGGCCATAACAAGAACTTAGCCAATCTTGGCTCATTGACACTCTTATTCTCATAATCTCATAATCACCTTCGTATCGCATACAAATGTCTCGTGGAACCTCATATGTTTTTTGAATAAGCTTGAAAACTTAACTCGACTTTTAGAAAGATAACTTAACTCTGAAGATGTTCATAAAAAGCTTAAGGTGCTTCACTTAGTCCTTATACCTGATTTCTTGATAATTAGTAAAAGCAAGTATTTCAAAAATCAAGTGTTTTAGTAGTTTAAACATAAAAATTATATTTGAGATTTTTGGAAATCGACGTATCACTTTAGAGATTTTAAAATACACTTTAACAAGGAAGAATGACTGATCGCAAATACTAAATGCCTTTATTTTTAAGTCACACAACCCAAATACGAATAAGAGTTCATATATATGGACATATAGTTAAGAAAGCCGACAAAATGACATATATAGATGCCGAATACCCTATTTAACCGAACGAGTTGAATATCAACCTAATAGAATCATGAAAATACTTCAGCTACAATACCAATGCCTTTCCCAGAAGGTCTTTCTAGCAATGGAATAGTAAAATACCACATTTGGCGTCTTAGGAATTTTCCAGAATTCGTGCTAAAAGGAAAGACGGAGCTTAGCCTTAACATACCTTTCCAACGAACGTCCGAATGCCGGAAGTTCCTTCACGAACGTTGTTCCTTACGCCCTAAGCTACGCAAAACCTATATATATGCAGCTTATACGCACCTATAAACAGTTCATAATTGAGTTTAAATCGGCAGATTTGCCATATGACCCTGACTTGACGAAAGGTCCGTAGAACTTTGTAAAAACGATCATAAAAGAGTCCGAAGATGATTACCTTGTAAAACCAAGTATAAAGCTTGAACAAACAACAAGAACAACAAATTCCTATCTTCCAAAAATAGCTCCAAACACAGCTAATAGAAGGGGAAAACGATTGCAAAGCGTAGAGATTGCGTTTCTAGGCACGGGGGCAAACTTTAGCAAAAGAAATCATTAAAAACGCACCTTAATCACTCAAGAACACCATGGAACACTCTCTTCAGCTTTCTCACTGTTTTGGGACGAAGGTGAAATATTTTTGGGTCTTAAAAGTCGGATTTTCCGACTTATACTACTTGTTTGACCCGACCCGGCTCGCGACCCGGTTTCAGCCCGGACAGTCTGTGGTAAAACAGTCATAACTTCTTACTCCGATGTCGGTTTGATGTGAGGTTTTTTTGGTTGCGAACTAGACTCGTAGAACTTTGATTCGGTGGGTTGTGAGTCCCATAACTCTTTATATATTTGGAGAAATTATCTGATACATTTGACCCAAAGTTTAGAAAATTTATTAGAGAAATTTACGATAACTTTTGCCGACCTTTATTTCGCAACTTGCTTGACTCCAAAAATTAACATGTGACCCGTGTGATATTATAATACCTCATAACACATTATTCTTAGCATATTAGATACTCTTAGTCTTGTCCCACAAGTGCAAGTTAACTTAAACCTTCCGAACGCGCGGGGTGCTACCCGAGTCATTTCTTTAACCACAAACCTTTGTTTAAGGGATTCCTTTGACCTAAAGATTTAGTTTTGTTTCCTTGATGTTACTACACATTTTCAGTCTTATTCTCCCAATGTGCTATACGCAATCATATATACCTTATATAACCACGCCACGTTACGTATATTACGTAAGAGAAGAGAGAAAAATAACACGTGGGGTTTCACAGGGTTAGGTTTTATCACGACTAGTGAATTTTGGTTCGTGACAAGTTGGTATCAGAGCACTTGGTTCGTAGGTTCTACGAGTCATGAACAAGTGTCTAGTAGGGTCTTATGGATCGGTATGATGACGTCCATACCTATCTTTGAGGAGCTATAGGGTATTTAGGAAAAGTTCCCTTCTTTCTTTCCTTATCGTGCGGCCTTGTTTCAGCTTGAAACCTATGATTTTGATTCTTCCTATTCGTTCATATGCGATGTTTCGCACTCGGTATTTGTTGTGCGGCCGACGGTTTGTGATGTTGCAGATAGATTACGAATGGCTATGGATGCTTTATTATCATCGCGATGTGTTGTCTAGTCATGGGAGCGGATGTAGTGATAAATCTTCCAGTCGTTCATTTGTGGTACGAGGAGGATTCTTATATCTTATTGGTAAGCATGGACTTGGAAAGGCTGGATAGTGGCCTAGTTGTTCTGATTATGGTGGGTTCATGGTAAGGTGTTAATTTGATTACAACTGGTGGGTTAGCTCCTACATGGTGAGTTTGGATCGTGTAATTCGTATGAGGTTTCCATTCGGTGGAATGAATATATTATTATTTTAGAGCATGTGGGGAGGTTGATTGACTATTGCAAGGATGGGTAAGTGTTTGCTAGAGTCTTCAAAGTGATCTATGACCAGTATTGCATGAGTTTTTGAAGTATTTCGCTAAATAGATGTGCTAGAATCGGGCAACTATGAAATATATGGTACTTTGGATTACCGATGATGTCTGCTAATGACGATCGGATTATAGGATCATGTGTTGTATCAGTTTTCGGGCTGAGGGTTTGCTTGGATATTTTTTGAATAGTAATGTGCTGGTGAAAACGGGTTGATCGGTGCATATTAGTTGTGTATTAAAGATCTAGATAAGGTGAGTGGTTACCGAGAAAGTTCTGGTGAGTTCCAAATCATATGTAGCATTTAAGGACTTCTGAATTTGTGTATGGGTAAGGCTTGAGATCGTAAGTGAATGGTAACTAGATTTGCGATATTTATATGTCAAGAATGATTATACATGGGAATATTAGAGGGATACAAGAAACGCCTTCGGATTCCCAAAAGGTTCCTTCAGAGAGAGCATATCAGATTGAGTTACTTTCGGGTTGGCAGTCTGGGTGATTCTGTTGAGTTAGAGGCGATCAGTTCTAATGACACGATCATGTGATAATGAGATCCAAATAATTCACCATGATTATGACCATGACAGGAGTTGATGTGTGCTACAGGTATAGAAGCTATATTGTGTGTCGTGATGTTCTCCTAGATTGAGTTAAATTCGAGGTTCGCGGTTGATGAAATGTTCAATTTGTTTGTGGCTTAGAGTTGAATATGAGATAGTCATATTTTCACAAGTTAACATATTAGTGGTGGTGCCCTAGTGGGGTTGAAAGCTGCGAGTTCAAGGTTGCAATTACGTCTTGAAAGGAAGGATATGAGTTCTTGATGACATAGACGATTCTAGATGTTTAGGAGGATGTGGGCATTATTTTATATTGTTGGAGGTGAGGGTGCATGTTGGCAGGTGCATTGTGTTTTGACTTGTGGGTATTTTCTGTAAGATGATGGAGTATGAGTGACGTATCGACCGTTTGAGTAGCGGTGCTGAGATAGGATACGAAGATTCTGGTATTCGTGAGGTTCATAGACTAGATGCTCTCGTTGGCTGACGATTCCCTTATTGCGAATTGTGAATAAATGTTGAGAATTAGATGATTGATGATATGTGTTATGGAAAGGTTGCTATGGACTTTTGGAAGGTTATTTGCCTGTTTGGGGATGATCGGAATTTGGATTAGGGATTATTTGTGAGCCTAATGAGTCTGTAACGAATCGGATTTGCCTGCTCTTACGCAGCTGTTACCACAGGTATATCATCGGGCGGAATGGATGTTATTCACACCTTGGTCTATGTTATGTGCTTCTCTCTTATGCTATG
The DNA here is from genome assembly GCA_005239495.1 of Nicotiana undulata. Taxonomy (NCBI): domain Eukaryota; kingdom Viridiplantae; phylum Streptophyta; class Magnoliopsida; order Solanales; family Solanaceae; genus Nicotiana; species Nicotiana undulata. The sequence continues at coordinate 68,649 of ML264634.1, read as the reverse complement.
ACGGTAATGAAGGTTACATGATTTTTCGTACGCATATTGTAAATTCGTTCAGGCACTATGGCATTATGGGCGAGGTGGCCCTCGTGATGTTGACTTGTTTGTTGCACCATAGTTGTGATTGTCATTCTTAGTGTTGTTTATGTCTAATCATCTTCCCTGGTTTTATGTTATGCACTGTATTGTGCTTTGATGTGACGCACATGTGATCATGAGACTGTGTATTATGGCTCGATGGGTACCCTATGTGGATTGATATGAGGTTGCACGCTGCAATGGTACAGTGAAGAGATGTAACTTCTTATGCCTATTTCGTGTGTTTTTCTTTTACGGGTTTGAAAAATAGTTCATAGAAAGATGTTAATATTACCTTATCTTCTTAACTTTCTTAGTAGCCTTCTTATTACTTGTTTGGAGTGCGGGACCGTGTTGTGTGGGGCTCCATATGGTTTTTCGTGTATTTTTACTTTCACTTTGTTGAAAATAGTTCATAGGAAAATATTAATATTACCCTGCCTGCTTAACATGCTTTGTAGCCTTCTTATTTAACTTTCTTATTATTATTTGTCATATCTAAATTATTACTTGTTGGTGTTCCCGACCGCATTATGTGGGGCTCCATATGATTTTTGGTGAGACTTGTCGGTTGGACTGCTTCTATTGGCTGAGATGAGATTTCTAGACCTGAGATTTGCACTATCGTATTAGGATAAGGAATGTTTGGAAGAATGATACTATATTTATGCTAAGGATTTGGGCAATGGCCCTAGTCGGACGAGTGGGCTTCTTGGTTTATTTCTCAGATGAGTGGTTAAGAGATTCAGTGTGTTTCTTTCATCATCGTCAGTGTATGAAGGTTTTGAATAAGGTTTTATTTTATATGAGATTTCCTACTGGTGCATTATTTTCTTTTGGGAAACTATGGTGGTCGGCAGTAATTGCTGTGAATATCGGAGTTGTGTGGTGTATCATGTGATTATATCTAGGGTTATGGTTATGGCTTGATACAGTTTGTTCAGATTTATACAGTGTGTAGATGCGAGATTCGGGCCTTGTAAGGAATTCCGGATGTTGGAAATTTGGGTTCTAAGGCTTATGGTGAAGGTTGAATTAAGGATCTTCAGTTATGTTGTATTGTCAAACTCATAAAAATGAAAAATTGTTATTAAACTTCTGTCTTTATTCTAGAATTTGTTGAATAAAAGAGCAACATGAGAATTCATTAGTTCATTCCATTGATCTCATTGTACTTTGCATATTTTGGTTATCTCAAATGAGTTTCATAGTGTTGGTTATCTTGTATAGTCAGGCTTCATGAACACAAGTGAGTAAAGAGAATCATATAGTTATCATAAAAGGATATAAGTTGACCTTCTTCACGTTTTACTTAATATTAAAGATTGTTTGAACGTAACGGCTAATCAAGTAAAAACAATTAAACAAGATTCAGATGTTTTAGAGTGAGGGGTACATCTATTCTCTTACAATGATTGACTTTTTTGGTTTAGCGGGCACTATTCGAGGCAATAAGTAGTAGCATCTTACCTCTGATATAGGAAGCTTGATGAATTTGAGGCCAAAAAGGTCACCATTCAGAGTATTAAAACACCTTTCTTTTGTCATTTTCGAGTTGCTTTTGCATCTTTATTTACTCGGATGAGAATGTAAGGTCTGAAACTCCTATTTATTGCTTAGTATTTTTGATTGAGCACATATGCACTAGAGAGATGTAGATATCTCTATTGGCGTATGTGTTATACGTGATTCGTATGAAACACTTCTTTCATTCCTTTTTATGTTATACAATTAACTGCCTATAAAGAATAACAAGCTAAATGCCTTAGACTCTTATTGTACTGTATGTTGCGCTTTTGCTACTTTCGAGTATCTTACCTGGAAATGGATCTAACTGAGGAGGTCATGCATAAATTTAACTGATAGATAATGTCTCTGAGGCAGCAGAAAAAAACATTTGTTAAACTAGAAAGGGAGTGATTAATAGTCAGTTAAAAGTTTGCAGGAAATACAGTCCATTAGTGAGATTAAGTGTATAAACTTCATTAAAAAGCTTTACCTGCTTACCTAAGGCTGCTTGCACAGTAGGAAAAGAGCGACCTGCAGTTATTGAAGCCAAGGAAACCCTTGAGTGGGTTTCTATTTTCTTGCAAGTTATACAGGTTCATGTAGTGGATATTTTCCAACATGGAGAACCAGATATAGGGTGATAAAATCTTCCTCATTGGTAAATGATAGTTTTATTTTGTGCAAAATTTATTATGACACACTGTTTCGTTACTTTATTATTATGGAGTGCTTACGGCATCAATTAATGGCTGGTAAAACTAATTGGTATATATGTAATGTTTACATCTATAAGAAGAAAAGGTTTCCTTTGAAGTTTAGATCTAAAGTAAAATAATTTTTAGACTACTTGTGAATAAACTTTTCTGTGAAACTTCTTCTAAATTATTTATGTATAATCGTTTGTAGGTGAAGCAAAATGAACAAAGGATAAACGATAGCAGTGAAGAAGCTTGGTAGTTTTGGTTGATCCTTACTAGATTTTTTAACGTCCTGGGAATCTTTTATGATTGAAATTTTTGAAAATTTATGTGTGTCAATCCTGAAATTGTCAAACATATTGTATATTTTGTTGTTATATATGGATAATACGAGTTGGATATGATGAATAATTTTCATTTGTGATGTATATGAATTTAAGTGCCTTCTATTTTATTATATAGGTAAATAATTATTTATTGTCAACTAAAATGGTAAATGGTCACAAGAACAAAGAGTTGCAATAAACCAGAAAACCATCGCAATAGCTAAACGAATTGTTACAATAGTCTTAACAAGCTGTTGCAATAGCTCCTAATAACCGTTGCAATATGTTGTCCAAACTGTTGCAGTAGCCTCAACACCGTTGCTTAAAATGAAGTTGTAACGGGTTCGGAACTGTCCCACTAGACTAAATAACCTTGCAATTATGAGCATATGGTAGCGGGTCTAAAAAAGTTACAATAGATAGTCTATTGCAACGCTTTCGCAACCGTTACAATAAATTGTTGCAATAGGTCTATAGGCATGCAATCTGGTGAAACAGTTGTTAAATCATTGCAATAGGTCTACGGCAACGAGTTTGCTATCTATGGCAACGGGTTTCAACCGTTGCAATAGTCCTTGTTCTAGTAGTAGGTGGCGTGTGATCGCCCCGAGTATGTACATGGTAAGGTTACACCGTGAATCGATGGCCTAGGAACGACTCTTCGCACATTCGAGGGAAAACGTATGTTTAAGTGGGGGATGATGTAATGACCCGATCGGTCGTTTTGAGAATTTGCATTCTGTTTAGTTGTTTAAAGTCTTTAGTAGCTTCATATGATTCATTTTGACTTTTGTGAATCGTCGGCTTTGGTTTACTGGTGATGCAGAGTTAATTTGGAAGAATGATTCTCAACTAGGAAGCTTTAAGTTGGAAGAGTTGACCAAGTTTGACTTTGAGTATTTGACCTCAGATAAGAGTTCTGATGGTTCCAATATGTTCGGGCGGTGATTTTAGACTTATGCGTATGCCTGGATTTGCATTTGGATATTTCTAGAAGGTTTCGGCACTAATTGGCAAAAGTTGAAAATTTGAAGGTTTTGAATGTTCATAAGTTTGACTGAGAGTTGACTTTGATGATATGAGGTTCAAATGTGTTTCCGGGATTGAAAAAGCTTCTTTATGTCTTTTAGTACTTGTGTGCAAGATTTAAGTTCATTCCAGGTTGATTTGATATGTTTTGGCACGAATGTTGGAAGTTAAAAAGTTTAAAAGTTCATTAAATTCGATTCGAGGTGTGATTCGTGGTTTTGATGTTGTTATGCATGATTTGAGGTCTCGAGTAGGTCCGTGTTATGTTTTGGGACTTGTTGGTATATTCGGACAGGAACCCGAGGGACTTGGGTGAATTTCGGAGGCGGTTCAGATCATTTTATCTCATGTTGCATAGCTGAAGAAGTACTGGTTCTTATGTTGCGCACTTGCGGTTGGTTTTTCGCAGGTGCAGTGGTCGCATAAGCGGAAATGTGATCACTCCTGCGAAGAGGGTCTGAGTTTGAAGTCATCGCAGATGCGAAGCTCGGGGCACATCAGCGGCCTCGTAGTAGCGATGGCCTGTGGCGCATAAGCGGGATTTGGCACATGGGCGGAACAAGACTCGCACTTGCGATGTCGCAGAAGCGGAATATGTTTCCGCAGGTGCAAGGGGTCTATGCTTAGAGTATTTCCGCAGAAGCGGATGTCTGGTCGCATAAGCAACACCGCAGAAGTGGCTCATTGAACACAGATACGAAAGGTCTGGGTAGAACAATATAAACTTGAGGGCTTGTGTATTTTTATCATATTTTGAGTTGGGGAGCTCGGATTTGAGCGATTTGTGGAGGCATTTTTTCACCACAAGGGTTTTCTAGGTATTCTCTACTTGGTTTTGATTATATTTCGGGAATTTATCTTCATTTTTGGTAATTGGATTATGAATTTTAAAAAAAGAAATTTTAGAGTTTTGTCTAAATGTTTCATAAAGTAAAATTTTGAGTTTTGAGCATCGATTCGGAGTCGGATTTGAGTGAAACTAGTATTGTTGTACTCGTAATTGAATGGGTTTTCGAATTTTATGAGTTTTGTCAGGTTTCGAGATGCGGTCTTGGGTTTGACTTTTTTGATGACTTTGAGTAAACGTGTAATGATTTGACCCTTATCGATTGGGTTTGCTTCCTGTGGTTTTATTTGATGATTTTGAGTTACTTTTGGCTAGATTCAAGTTGTTCGGAGCATTATTTGAGGGGGCTGGCACTTTTATTGTATCGATTTGACTTGTTTGAGGTAAGCATCTTGCCTAACTTTGTTGGGAGAATTCTTCCTACTAACTGGCATTGTTTGTTATATGCAAGGGTGATGCATATATGAGGTGACGAACATATATGCATGTATCAGGATTAATCATACTCGGGGGTAGATTATACGATTGATTGTGCCTTGTACAATTATGTGACTTTCTTGTTTTTATGTCTTATTTGACTTCTAGATGACTAAGAATATAAAATAAAATGCTAAAACCCAATATTTAGCTTATTATAACTTAATTAAAATCTGACAAATTTTTGTGAAACTATTGAAGTTTTTAATTCGGTCATCACTATGCTTAATCACTAATACATCGATACGACCATTATTCTTCAGATATTGGTTTTCTTAATTGTTATTGGCTTGAAAGTTGTGATCGATGTTCATCTGGAAAACTCGTTTAATCACTCTCCTTGATGTTATTCATGCTTCCTACTTTGCTTGTCATTGATATATGGACGCTTGGTGAGGAAGAGTGCAAACCACGAAGGTTGATGTCGTGCCATTGCATATACATTATCATGTGAGGAAGAGTGTAAAACATGAAGGGTGATGTCGTACCATTCCATTTACGTTATCATGTGAGGATGAGAGTAAAGGTACAAAGGCTCATATCGTGCCATTTCATTCGCATTATCATGTTTTTATATTATCATGTGTTCATGCACGAAAGGTATTTTCGTGCAAGCGAGGATGAGGTACATGCATTATGTTTTGATATATTTTCCCTATGTATATATTCATGCCTTTACCTTGAACTGTTATTGTTGCACTTATGTTTCATATGTGAATGGTCGTTGTTGTTCTGTCTTTGTCCTCTATCTCAACTGTTGTTGTGTTGTCCATGCATTCTATCTGTTTAACTTGCAATATCTTGTTTTCCTTCTTGTTGTTATATCTACATTCATGATGTTCCTCATTTGTTGTACTTTCGTATAAGCCTTCTACTATGTTAGTTATCCGTGCCCTCTATTTGTTAGCTCATAAAGATCATACTTTCCCTCTTATTTCTTATCTATACATCTAGGCATTTTACCATGCTAGTTAGTGAAATTTATGTTCTTCTTTTCTAATTAATGTCATTACTTATATGCCTTATACCTAGTCTGTTACCGTTATCCATATGTACTGCCTTGTTCCTTATTGCTACTTATGTATTTCCCACTTTGTCATTACTGTTATTGGCATTCTTTATCTGGTTGATATTGTTATACGCATATTTGGTGAGAATAAGATAAAATGCAAGAAGTGTGTTGCCGTGCCATTCGATTTGATATCTTGAGTACATTTCTCACACTATGAAAGTTATGGATTTACTATCGTGGTTTGTTGTTTATCGCTCTACGAAAATGATTGGTCGAGATATTTAGGAATATTAAATCGTGATTTGTTCTAGTGATCATTTACTGCTTCACATATTCGTTTATTATACTCTTTTCTGTTATGTTGTAGTATTGTTCTATTGCTAGTCTATTGTTAAGGCTATATTAGGGAGTATCTTTTAACTAAAAAGCATCAGCATTATTTCACCGAGGTTAGCCAAGATACTTACTAAGTACATGGCGTCGGTTGTACTCATACTACACTTCTGCACCTTGCGTGCAGATATTGGAGCGGAGCTGCGATGGATGACAGGAGCTGACTCTAGATACGTTCGTGCCTTCTAGGTGCGACTACCATTTGTCCCTGTCTAGTTTTAGAGCCGAATCCTATTTATGTACATTTCAAACAGAAGTTGTATTTATTTCATACTCCGTCCGTTCCATTTTATGTGCACCTATTTTCTTTTTGGTCTGTTCCAAAAAGAATGACTTTTTTCTAAATTTAGAAATAATTTTGGTTAAACTTACAATTCTACCCTAAATGAGAAGCTTTTATAACCACACAAATACTCTGGGCCCCCTTTTGAATTGTTTAGGATCACAAATTCCAAATGTCTTCATTTTTTCTTAAACTTTGTGCCCAGTCAAACAGGTTCACATAAATTGGAACGGAGGGAGTATCAATTTTTGCAATAATCCAGTCTTAGTAGCTCATGACTTGTACTACCAGTCGTTGGGTTAATGTATAGAATCCAGATATAGCATTTGTTTATCACCCTTATTTTATTAGAATTTGTGTTAACTATTAATTGGCCGATCTAATGGATCGGGTTAGGTGTCATCACGACTAGTGAAATTTGGTTTGTAACACATTCGCATTGTTCTGACTCAATGCTTCATTACCTTAAGTGATGAAGTCACCAAGACCTTTAGCGTCTAAGTGAATTTTAATATCGAAAACCCATAATAAATAATTCTTTCCAGAGTTCAAGTACTAGAAATTCAAGTTTTCATAGTGAAAGCTGAAGTAGAAAACACAAATAGATTAAAAAATTAATAACAATAATGAAAATACTAGTACAGTGACATCAAGATTTCAAACACACTGTACCAGAGGAAATTGCTCGATTACTATTTTGTTCTCTTATGCTATTTGCAATAAGTGAAGACCAGAGTCTAAGATATTATAGTGGATGTCTATATGATATATTTAATAATTATGAACACCAAGTTAATTCTACGATACTTCCGCTAGCTATACCATGATGTAATATTTGAATTTATTTGCAAGTATAAAGTTCTCAGCAGGGGCAGATTTAGGAGCGGAAGGGGGTTCATTCCGAAAAATTACATTGTATTTGTAAGGCAAAATTCGTTTTTACGTTTATATATTAAGTTTTGAATCCCTTTGATACATTCCAAAAGTATTACTTAGTGGCCGAGGGGAATTAAAATTGTTGTAAATTCATAGGATCAATTACCACTAAATACAATTTTTTTAACTTTTTTCTTTTTGAAGCCCTTTCGCGAAAATCCTGCAGCCGCCACTGGTTCTCAGTACACCTGAGTTGCAAAGAAGTACACCATTAATCAAGTCTCTAAATTCTTGGTTATATTACTACTGCTACGTACATAATGAGATACAGAATTAGTTAACAAAGTTAAAGTAATAATTCATTTTAGTTAAACATTTTCTTTATCCATGCACAAAAGGGAGTTTATGAATCATGTAATACTCCCTCTGTTTCAAATTAAAATAAGGTACTTTTGTTTTTAGTCTATTTCAAAATAAATAACACATTTTTAAATTTGTAAATAATTCAATTTTAAATTCTTCATTTACCCACTTCATCCTTAATGAGAAACTTTTATAACCACACAAACGTCATGACACTAAAAGCTTTTACCCCTTAAGCTTTTAAGACCACAAGTTTCAAAACTTTTTTTTTTCTTAAACTCCGTACTTAATCAAACTATCTCATCTTAATTGAAACAGAGGGAGTATTACTAAGCTAATTCTAACTTAAAAACTGAAATCAGCAGGTAACAATGTGGACATATGAAATCAGCAGGTAACAATGTATTGTGAAACATACAAGGAAATACACAAATTTAAAATTATATACCTTTGGAAATAGCGGAAGAAACTGTGTTTTCACTTTAGTGGCGTATAGTAATATTTAGATGACACTTTGTCTTTTTCTTGCTAAAACACATTCAAGAGGTCAATTTATTATTACATTATAAGATTCTACGAGTCTTCTGACATTTCCAAGGCTAATTAACAATTTTAAATCTGTATTTTTCCTTGTATGTTTCATAAGTCATTATTAGCTGGTGATTTCTTGTCTCAACAATTAGCTCTCTATAAAATGAGAGAGTTAAAAGACTCACTTTGTCACAAAGAATCATCAAATTATATAGTTCGGAGATATATATGGCTAAATCTCAAGTTCAGTGTGCTGCTCTTATTGCTCTCTTATTTTGCTTCCTTATCGCATCAACTGGTGAGTAGCCAACATATTATTATAAAACCCACATCACATGGATATTATTTTGTATTGAAGTAAATCTCGATACTCGTTTCACATTTCTCGATCAATGTTGTTATAATAATTGGGATTATCCAAATATAATAATTTATAACTGGAATCACAGTAAACTTCAATATCTGTTTGACTACAAAAGATAGAACTATCTAGTTCTAAAAGTTGGGCGTCTTTGAACAAAGTCTAACATGGAAAGTAGAAAAAAAACTTATTTATAAGGTGTTGCATACTCTTAACAATATGAGGACTTCTGTAGAAACCATACGAGCATGGCCTAAAACGGATAATAAAATATCATATTAAGAGTATCTTTAGGATGTTTTAGCCGTAGCAACGCTAAATATCTAAGACATTTACTGTATTATCTTTACCATTGAGCTTTTACCCTCTTTTATGCACAGAGATGCATATGGCAGAAGCAATAGGTTGTAAAAGGCGCAGCACAACATGGCACGGTGAATGCTTAAATAGTGATGGTTGTAACAACCAATGCATCAATTGGGAGGGAGCTATTCACGGAGCTTGTCATGCGGATGGATTTCTTGCTGCCGCCTGCTTTTGCTACTTTTGCTGATTATATTAATGATCGTCTTATTTCATCATCTTGATTGATGCTACTTATGTTTCGAATTAATAAACGCTACTCCTGCACTATGGAATAATGTCAGTTTGTAATAATGAGCCAAAAACCACTCCTTACACAACAAGCAAACGGTTTCCCCAAAAATCACTTTAGCCAATACTACTTTTCCTTGTAATAATAAATTTATTCACTTAAATGATGACTTGGCTTTTGGAGAAAAAGACACTTGTATGAGTGACTCAAACGTGGCCTAATAATACAATTTTTTTAGATACTAACAATGCCATGCAAAATAGTCCTCCAGTGGACACTACTATCCCTACTAATAATTATACCTCTACTATCCTAAAACTCACCCTAAAACAAAAATCTTTCCATAATCTAGAGTTAGCTGAAGAATCTCTCCAAAATCCAACACCTCTCCGCATGTCGGCCAAATGGCAATGTAAATAGAACATGGAAGCCAAATGGCCAAACCCTTAGAAAACCAAAAAGAAGTAATCAATTCTCCTATATATAGAGACCTTGAGCAACTAAAGGACTCAAGCTTGGAAAAATCAATCATTGATTCTTCCACCAATCCGCTCCCCCCTCCATTAACAACATTTCCACGCCTAATCCCAGTTCATTAAATACTTATTACCTTATCCACAATGCCAAGGATTCCTTCATCCCTACGAAGGAGACACCGTTTAATCCAGATCCTACGCCAACACAGATCTTTCAACCTGAAAACATCCCACCACATCCTCAAATAATTTATGCTCAACAACCTCAACCTCAAGATTACCAACCCTCCAGTTGGATGGAACTAGAGCTCATGGACCATGCAATATCCTTTACAGTGCCAATCAACGGCCTGGAAGCTATAGTGATCCTACACAACACCCAATATCTAGCTCAACTCATAACGGATGGAATGAGATTAGCCATGAACAATTATCTAAATCAAGTATGGCTCAACAACTTCATTCATCCGATGACTCCATCCCTAAACCCTCAAATGGCTCAGGTAATGAGAGAGCAATGGAGCATGCCACTCTAGTTCAACCCCATAAACCCTCAAAATGCTCCATTGGACCTAACCTTCTTTCCCACGGAGATGTGCACACAACTCAATCCAATCTTTCTTATTTGGGACATCAACAAGGGGAAGCAGGAGATTCCATACCCACCTGTACGCCCTCCAATATCTCCACAACACCACCAAGCAGACCCAATACCCGGTCCAGTAGAGGCAGAAATGGAGGAGGACAATGTCCCTCTAAACCAAGTCCTAGAACTCTCAAACCTAGACGGAATAAAATCTTTCTCTTCACGGAGAGGCGCGAGAAGAGTCATGTACTCAGCTGCCCACTAGGCCTTTACAAGTGCTCTATGGACATCCGTCCACCACACGATCCAACAGTGGGCAACAAGGCGATGATCCTAGTACCATCCATGATAAGGAATCTTGTCCAAGTGGGGGGGGGGGGGGAAAGGGGGGAAGGGGGAGGGGTAAAACCCA
>ML264634.1:0-57783 GCA_005239495.1 Nicotiana undulata | reverse complement strand
GGGGGGGGGGGGGGGGATACGGGAGAATGGGGAGAGGTTAAATCCAGAAATTAGTCTTTCAATGAATCGTCCAACAAACTTCATTATTTGGAATATAAAGGGAGGGAACAATGAAAATTTTAGGAGAAACTTTAGGGAGATGCTTGACACCCATAGGCCCTGCATGGTGACACTGTTAGAAACAAGAATGGTCAACCATGCAGCTTTGCTTAATGACTTTGGGATCACGGAGATGATTGAAGTTCCTTCGGAGGGTCAGTCAGGAGGCATGGTTATGATGTGGAAGGATGAAATAATCAATGTTCAAAATGCAGTTCGTAGAAATCAGGAAATTCATGCAACCATAGAGGTACTTCCTATACGTAAACCTTGGCTTTTTACTTCAATATATGCTACTACTTGTGTTTACAATAGAAATATTATGTGGGAACACCTAAAAAATATAAGCAACTCTTATAAAGGGCCCTGGCTAGTAGGTGATGACTTTAATGATATCTTAGCAGCAAGTGAAAACTATGGTGGTAAACCTATTAAAGACAGTAGAGACATATGGTCAAAACTCAATAATTGTAACTTACTTGATCTAGGGTTTAAAGATAGTAAATATACTTGGACTAATAGAAGACATAATAAAAAAGGTCTTTTCATGGAAAGGTTAGATAAAGTATATGGCAATGAGGAGTGGATTGAACTCTTCCTTAAAATCTCAATAATCCACCTGCCTAGAACCCACTTTGACCATAACCCTATCCTTATATAACTTATTCCTAAAAATAGGTCTATTCAAATAATCCCCTTTAGACTTGAAATCTATTGGTGTAAACATCCAGAATTCTCTCCCTTAGTAAACAATAATTGGTATGGCAGTGACTATTTCAAAGCCAGCTTCAACTTTGTTGAAAAATTAAAACCTTGAATAAACATCACCTTTGGCAATATTATGGGAAGGAAGAGGGGATTTCTAGCTAGACTCCAAGGTCTCCAAAATTTCACTAGATATACTACTAGTACATTCCTTCGCAATTTAGAATTAGATCTTAAAAATGAATATAATGACATTCTAAGAATTCAGGAGGATTATTGGAAATTAAGGTCCAAGTTCCTGTGGCTAAATGAAGGAGACACAAATACAAAATTCTTTCATGTCTCATCCACCAACAGGAAGAGAAGAAATAAAGTAAATTACTTCAAAGATGATGCTGGTAATTGAAATAATGATTATAACTTGATCATGTTACATGTTCAAAATTACATCACCTCCACTTTTACCACCTCTCACTCTCAAACTAATTGGGCTAAGCCCCTTGGTCATCATTTTACTTGTAACAAAATCAACCTAGGGAATCTAGATTCTCCCCTCCTTGGCTCAAAAATTAAAAGAGTTATCTTTTCGTTCAAACCCTTTAAATCTCCTGGTCCGTATGGTCTCCGTCCTTTTTTCTTCCAAGAATACTGGAATCACATCGGTGAATCAGTTAGAAGCCTTTGCCATAACATTTTCAACAACCAATAAATTCGCCCTGAAATTAACAAAACACTTCTTTGCCTTATTTCTAAAATCCATAATGAAAACAACATCAACAACTTTAGGCCTATTGGCTTATGCAATACTATCCACAAAATAATTACTAAGATCCTTGCAAACCGGCTTAAACCTTTTCTTGATCAATTGATAAGCCCATATCACGCTAGCTTCATGAAAAATAGAAGAGCGTCGGATAATGCCATCATCATCCAGGAATTGATTTCTAAATTTAATAAATTAAAAGGAAAGCAGGGCCACATGATTCTCAAAATAGATCTAGAAAATGCCTTTGATCCATTAGAATGGTCCTTCATTCACCATACTCTTGATTACTTCAATTTCCTCCCAAATTTTCTAAATTGTTTCTGAGTTGCATCTCGACTAACAGTATAGCAATTTTAGTAAATGGATCCGTCACAAATTATTTTGAACCATGTAGGGGAATAAGATACGGAGACCGATCTCTCCCTACATCTTTATTCTCTACTTGGAAGTGCTCACTAGATACATTGAGAACCAAGTGGATATAAAGAATTGGGATCCCATATCTCTAGGGAATAAATGCCCAAAAATATCTCATTTACTATTTGCAGACGATCGTACCCTAATGGCCAAAGAATATGATAAATCAGGGCAATCCATAAAATACGACCTTGACCAATTTTGTTCCCTTTTCAGGTCAATGTATCAATTTTACAAAATTAAAAATACTCTTCTCCCAAAATTTTAATAATACTCTCATTAAAGACATTACCACTAGGCTTGTTATCAAAAAGGGTACAAATTTTGGCACCTACCTAGGTTTTTCTATTCTAAACCATAGCCCAAGGCCTAGAGACCATCAATTCCTAATCGATAAGATGCGAGCCAAGCTGGCCTCCTGAAAAATGAAATTCTTTAACCTAGCAGGAAGAACAACCCTTTCAACATATTGCCTAAACTCCATACCTAACCACTACATGCAATACACCCTTCTTCCCAAGCAAACCCTAAAATAAATTGACAAAGTACAAAGGGACTTTATATGGGGTAGCTCAACAGAAAAAAGAAAAGAAAATTTACCTAGTTAACTGGTCAAAACTATGCCAACTTAAACCAAATGGTGGATTAGGTATCCATAATGCTAGGAATAAAAATCATTGCACCTTAGCAAGCTTAAGTTGGCAACTCCTTACAAATACCACAATCCCTTGGTCCAAACTTATCATTTCTTACTACTAGTAACATACGAACAAGGTGTTCCTTTGTTTGGAATAGTATATGCAAAGGTTGGGAAATTTTCTCTAAGGGCATAATTGGTCCCCCCACCTTCAATCCAATCTCAATATATGGGAAACAAACTGGATCCCTAATATTGGTAATCTAAGAAAAAATTTGATAGGCCCTCCCTCCACTAGGGACACTGTTACGAAAATTAGGGATATCTTTGATGGTTGCAATTGGAACTTGGATGGCCTATCTTTTCATCTTCCCCCGGAACTTTTATCAAATATAACAAATACCAAAATTCGACTTAAAGGCCCCTTCAATGATATACTTATTTGGTCTATTAACATGAAAGGTGTGTTCACTACTAGGTCTTGTTATACACTACTAGAAACACCTTAAAACACTGACATAGATTTTTACTGAATTTAGAAATTTACTGCCCTAACAAAATAAATATTTTCTATGGCAATATCTTCATGATCGCATCCCTTGTAGAAAATACTTTTCATAGATTGGTCTTAACATTGACCCTTCATGTCCCATCTGCAAATGCCCCATTGAAGAATCCATAAAACATATTTTTCTTGAATGTCAAGCCGTAAACTCTGGGATTTCGTTGGTTTGCGGAACCACATCATCTTAAATGATAACCATTGGCTTGTTCAAGTAAGAGACCTCAACTATCCTCTTAACAACACTTTCTTAAACTGGTACTCTTATCCATTTATTATTTAGCAAATTTAGATTAATAGAAATAATAATAACCATAATAACACTACCAACTCCGTCAATGATTCTCTTGCTATGCAGAAGCTTTAGAATTCAAATTACTCATGAAAAAATACTCTATAAATCCTCCAAAATTATATATTATAATCAATTGGAATAAACCTCCAAAGGGTTGGTTCAAACTAAATGTTGATGCCAATTTCAATAACCATAACCAAAGTTGTGGATTAGGTGGTGTTATCAAGAATGCCAATGGTAACTGGATAGTTGATTTTACAAAATCGACTCATGCAAATGGTTCACTAGCAGCAGAATTGAAAGCCCTAAGAGAAGGTCCCAGAACAACAACGGAATGGAATCTTTTTCCACTTGAAATAAAGACAGACTACGCAGAGGTAATTCAGGCCATAGATGAAGGTAATAATTTATTTAACAAGTTTGTGAATGATTGCATGTGATTAATACACTAGCAGAAGGTTATCCTGCAGCACACCTTCAGGCAGGGGAATAGGACAACTCATGAACTTGCAAGAAGGTGCCTCAAGCTGGGAAGTGGAGTTTTTGGAGAAGCTGGAAGTACTAATGATTATAGGGGAAAGAATAAATTTTTGTTATCCCCTCAAGTGATGTAATATGTTTTTTGGATAAGGAATCACTAGAACTTGCTACGGATGAAAAAATCCTATCTTTTGAAGCTTGCAAACTTTTGGCAAGCATAGGGAACAAATGTATCCTTCGTGACACTGCTTATGAAACTCATGTACTTTAACTCTTCTTATTTATTAATATATGTATTTCCTGTTTGCTCAAAAAAAGAGTTACATGAAATTATATGAAAAAAACCATTACATCCAGCACGTCTCATGTGCTCTAACATGACCTAGCACGTCCTTCATGCTCCAACACTATACGCATATTACCTTCATTCATATGAACCAGTGTAACATGGGTAATCACAAAAATCTGGAAGAACGAATCCATATTCGAGCACCGTATGGCAGAAATTTCGTGCCATAACAATATCAATTTCAGAACAAATCGCATGGCAGAAACCTCGTGCCATAACAATATCAATATCACAATAACCGAAGATCAAAAACCATTGTGCTACAATAATAATTGCATGACATAATCTCCGTGACATAATAATAATTGCACGGACAACTCAAGTGCCATAATCATCTCAACTACACGAACAACTCACATGCCATATTCCCAATCCATAAAAGAGAACCATAGGCAGGGATGTATGCTTATAAATAAGAGATAAACATGTATGATGCACTATGCATATTCTCAAAAAAATAATATCTACGTATGATGTATCCATATTTATAACGTATGATTGCAGCTCCAACATGTATCCCATAATATAAATAGAAATCATGTCTAAATAAAACATCAAAAGCCTAGACATGACCCTAACATGAATAAGATAGCTCAAGTAATCATACAAACAATTAAACCATTTCGCAAGTGGAGCATGTAACTAAAAAAAAGGTATAATGAAGCCTAAAATCTTTCCCGGGCATGATATAATTTTGGTGTTGGTATATACACATGCTGCCACATATATATATACAACCCTAAATGTAGAATATAGCTTTATTTTAGAAAAATATTCCATAAAGTCGAGGTTAAGGAAAATACTTACCTTCTCAGGGATAGTCTTCAACACCAAAATCAAACATTTTATTTTGTTCTTGACCTCCGATTCCAAAGCTAACCAAATATCATTTAAAGAAGTCAAATATTTCTAAAAGAAGCAATCTAATTATTAAGCTTCGACCTTAGAAAAAATCCTAATATAGTTAACAAGAGTCAACATGAGCCCACATTATCAAAACCTAAGTCTAAGGTCAAATTCGGTCGACCCATAAACCTTAGGAGTTCAAATGTATGATTAATTTCAAAATCTGTATTCAAATCGCTGTTCAAAACCTCAAAATATATTCCCTTAAATTGTAGAATGTAGTAGACTCATAGTGGGCTAATTCATTAATTAAATCAAATGGCGCCTTTTAATTTAACTAATTTGAACTTAATTAAACTAAAGAGTCACGCTCTTTAAATGCCCTAAAAGAAAAGAAGAAGAAAGAGGCTTAAATCATAGCTTCCAATCCGATAAAGAGCTTTTTTCTTTTCCACGAAAAGTCCATCCCAGTTATTGTTGCAGAGATAATATGAATATGAAAAGAAAGTAACCACTTGGAGAATCATTTTTTAGTTTTTAAGTGGAATGTTCATTCTCACGAAACCCCCAAATTTTACTTTTTAAATTCCATATTTTACATGAAAATATTTCTGGGAAATAAAGATATATAATTAAAACCAAGTTACTATCACTTACCCTCATGATTCAGGTGAAATTCAATGCCTCTTTTCGAACTCCAAAACTTAAAAATGGTGAAAGTGAGCTAAATCTCAACTTAAAAGAATCAATCAGGAATTTTCGCAGATGCGGACCACTTGGCCACATGTGACACCTACCCTAGCCCTCCTTCGTAGATACGCAGCCCTGTCCATAGTGCGACCTTCGCATATGCAACCATAGCATCTTAGGTGTTGTTGCACGAGACACCAAAATTCCAACTTAGCTCAAAATGATTCGAAACCACTCCAAAACTCAATCGAACCCATGGCGGTCATCCTTAAATTTCTGTATATCCTATGAAAGCTTATCCAAGGACTCGAAAGACTACAAATAACGTCAATACCAAGAATAAAGCATCAAACCAAAAATGTCAAACTTTTTTAAGTTCAAAATTCCAGTTTTCGACTAGAAGTGGCGAATCAACTCCGGACCACCCGAGGCTCAAATAGAATATACATGCAAGTCCTAAAATATCATATGAATATACTCAAGGTCTCAAATAAAAAAAATGATGCTAAAACTATAAACGCTCGGTGAGGTTGTTGCACTATATACAAGACACAAATTTTCATAACTCATCTTACATCTAAATGAAGACTGAGAGAATTTTATTTTCTCGGTATTATAATTATTTTGTTTGAAGGTGCTGCCTCAAAATCATTTTAAAAGGTCAAGTGTGAATCTATCAGGGCGTTAGCGGAAGAGTGTCTAGCATTATCTACTTTTCTTTTGATGGAATTTTAATAAAGCATGACAAAATGCTCATGCGCCCGAGATTCATAATTTCAGTGACCTTTCATGGCACAACGATAAAAGTTATTTCCGTTGTGTCTTGAATGATTATTTTGAGAATTCATATTATTTTCTTGTTTATAATGACCATCACAATGATGATTATTACATTGTCCCTTACTACTTCCACGACCCACATATACTTATATGGCCCCGATATTTTGTCATTTTTAGAATTATCATATGCTACTACCATATTCTTTAGTGAATGGTGCAGTCCCGTGGTAATGGATGATTTTTATTAAAAGAGTATTATGTTGCCCAGTTTTCATAAGGTATAAGATCAACTCAAGATATTTTTTAAAATTTCTTTTACAATATTACTGATGTAACACCATATTTGAGGTACGAAAGATCATAAAAAAATTTCCAACAAGTTCTAATTATTAATTGCTTCCCCATATACTATTAATTGAATTTTTTTAAATACATAAGATATATATTCTCTTAAAATCTTATAAAAGTGTATCCACTCGTACTGTGGGGCCATACCATTGCCTGTCTTCACACCTTTCCTTCAAACAAATCTACAATATAAGTGGCTCTTTCACTGTTAAATATTTAGCTCATTCCTTCATCCAGATGATAACGAAACAAAATCATAGTGTTCGCTTTGTTCTGATTCGATACCTCATTACCTTGAGTAATGGTGTCACCAAGACCTCTAACGTCTAAATGAATTTCAGCATCAAGAACCTATGATAAATAGTTCATTCCTAAAGATTTTAAGTGCCATTAATTCATGATTTAATACATTTGACATATTTGAAGCTGAAGTAGAAAAGAAAACTAGATTAAAGATTATAATAACAATAATTAAAATACTAGTACAGTGACATCAAAATTTCAAACACACTACTAGAGGAAATTGCTCAATTACTACTTCATTCATTTTTACTATTTGCAACAATGTTAAGGCTAGACTTAATGATATTATAATGGATGTCTATATGATATATTTTAAAATTATGAACACAAAGTTAACTCTACAATATCGCCGCTAACTATACCATGATGTAATATTTAAATTGTTTTGCCAATATAAAGTTTGATAGAACCTTAGGGTCCACCAAACTATTTAAAGAACCCGGTTCTCTATTAATTCACACATAATACACATAATAAGAGAAGAGTAAATGACACAATAGAATTTTATGTGAAAAACTCTCAGCTCACGGGAATAAAAATTATGACCTACACTTGTAGGTTTTTAACTTCACTAACAAAGTAACTTTTAGAGTACAACCTATTGTAACCTAGGAATTAAATTCTTAATCTCTCACTCACTTGTAATAAATTGTAACGACCCGACCGGTCGTTTTGAGAATTTAATCTCCGTTCGGCGGCGTAAGATCTTGAACAGCTACTTAAAATGTGCATTGACTTGCGTGCATGGTTGAGTTCAGTTACCGGATTATTCCGAGTCGAATTGGAAGAAGAGATCTAGTTTTGGAAGCTTAAGCGGTGAGAATTTAACCAGAATTTGACTTTTGTGTAAACGACTTCGGAATGAGTTTTGAATGAAGTCAACAACTTTGTATGGTGATTTTGGACTTAGGCGTGCATCAAGATTTGGATTTAGAGGTCCATAGAGTAATATGAGGCAATCCGGCGAAAATTGGAAAAGTTGAAGTTTGGGAAATGGGGAAGCTTGACCCATAGTTGACTTTGGTGATATCGGGGCTGTATTGAGATTTCGAGAGTTGGATTAGTTTCGCTATGTTATTCCGAGTAGGTTTGATTGGTTTCGGCACGAGGTTTTGACGTTACGAAAATTGAGAGCTCGTAAGTTCGATTCATGATGCGATTCATAGTTTCATCGATGTTTGATGTGATTTGAGACCTCGATCGGGACCGTTTTAGGATATAGAACTTGTTTGTGTGTTTAGACAAGGTCCCGAGGGTCTCGGGTGAGTTTCGGACGAGTTTAAGAGGTTTTTCATAATGTTGGTGAGGTCTGGTTCTGGTGTCTCACACCTACGACACCTTGAAGCGCATGTGCGGCTCCTCTTCTGCATGAGCCTGGTTACTTATGTGATCCTTGAGGCTTGGGAGCTAGCCCGCTTCTGTAGAAGCTTGCACACAGGTGCGATGATCGCTTTTGCAGTTCTGCGATCGCATCTGCAAGGAATCTCGCTTCTGCGGTGCCGCTGGTGTAACAGTAAATCCACAGACGATTCCCTAATTGCGAGTTGTGAATAAATGTTGAGAATTGGATGATTAATGATCGATGTTATGGAAATGTTGCTATGGACTTTCGGGAGGTAATTAACCTATTAGGGGATGATCGGAATTTGGTTTAAGGATTATTTTTTAGCCTAATGAGAATGTGTATTCTGTAACAGATCGGATTTCCTTACTATTGCGCAGGTGTTACCGTAGGTATATCGTCAGGCGGAATGGATGTTATTCGTGCCTTGATCTATGTTATGTGCTTCTCTCTTATGCTATGATGGGTGGTGAAGGTTACATGATTTTTCATACACATATTGTAAATCCGTTTAAGCATTATGGCGTTATGGGCGAGGTGGCCTTCTTCATGATGTTGACTTTCTTGTTGCACCATAGTTGTGATTCTCATTCTGAGTGGTGTTTATGCCTAATCATCTTCCCCGGTTATATCTCAGAATACCCATTACGAGATTTTCATATTTCCACCATCTTCTCCTTCTCCAAAACCCCATAGGCGATTCCCAAGCTAGTTCTCCTCCATAACCACTGGGGTAAGTGATCATAACTCTAATCTCTTCCATTTTCCTTCATCAATCACTAGAATCTAGGTCTAATAACATGAATCAAGGTAGAAATTAGGGGTTTTGGGTAGAGTTAGGGCTTATGGAAAATTTGGGAATTCAACCCCGTTTTGGGGTCGGATTTCAAGACAAATTGTATATTCGGGTCGTGGGGGAATGAGTTATCGGGTTTTGGTCCGAACCTCGAGTTTGGACCAAGCGGCCCGGGGTCGATTTTTGGTATTTTTGGAAGAATGATGGAAAATGTATAATTAGACTTCGGGATTGAATTATTGAGTCATTATTAATATTATTAAGTCGATTATGCTTAGATACTATCGTTTCGGAGTTGGATTCGAGAGGGAAAGCAGTGCTAGAGGCTTGATTTGCATTCTTGTATCCGAGGTAAGTATTTGGCCTAACTTTAGCGAGGGATTAGGTGTTGAGTCATATGTGCTACTTGTATTATCAGGTTCAATGTATAGGTGAAGTGACAAGTACCTATGCATTATTTGTCAAGCATGCCCGTGAGTCTAATTTGGTGAATTTCCTGTTATTATTCCGATGTTTATTGTGTTTTGAAGTAGTTCCCTTTAGGAAGTTGTTGAATTGCTGAGATTATCCGTTAAGTACTTGTGATATGATATTTCAGTCGAGGACTCAATTCATTACGTTATATACTTGTAAGAGATTGGTTATTATATGAGAATTAAATTGACAATTTTTATCTTCGTCTTTCATTAACGACTACATTCATACTAAACAAACTACTACAATAAATACAAGGGAAACATTTATCTAACTAACAACATTTCTAGTTAAATTTTCAATACCCAACACCACCTACTATCTGTCTACGGAGCCTCTAAAGATAGAAAAGACAAACTGACCCTGCCGGCGACAAGGCCCCGGCTATACTTCAAAATGTAACAACATAAGCAAAAGAAGTATGACATATTCTATACATAACCCCGGAAAGAAATGGGTCTCACCGAGACTGCTGCGAGGAGAAGGAGAGGGCACCGCTACCTGCGATCAACGCTACCAGCTTTAGAGCCACCTACATCCATTAAACGATGTAGCGCCCCCGGCAAAAGGGACGTTAGTACCATCGAATAGTACTAGTATGTATGAACAACTTTACTCCAAGTAGAATTAAACAGTACACAAGTAGAAGACGGTCATGGAAAATAGACAATGCTACAAAGAAATACATAGAACACAAGTGAGAGTCTCATAGTTTCTTATTACGATTGCATTCACCCTTATTACTCCTCAACATACCATCCTTATTCCTCCTGTTGCAGCGCGCAACCCGATCCCACCGGACAATCACATTTCACCCTTATTTCACCTCACCAAACCAACCTTATTGCTCCTGTTGCGGCGCGCAACCCGATCCCACCGGACAACACCTCCACTACCTCCTCGAGGTGGTCCATCGAGGGCTCAGTTCAGTGCCATGCCAGAGCATTCCTATCGTCCTCCAGCCACTCAGGGTTCACCTAGTGGTTACTACAGTGGCTAGAGATCCTCCAGTTCTTATTTCAGTGCCATACCCGAGGGTCCACATTGCTTCCTGGCTATTCAGGGGTCTTCCTCTTCGGGGCAGCAGGCTATGGTACCTAGAGGTTGCTTTGAGTGTGGAGATCTAGGTCATATGCAGAGACAGTGTTCCAGGCTTCGTGGCAAGGCAGTGCAGCAGGGTTATCAGCCTATGGGTCCAGCACCAGCAGTCCGGCCACCTAGAGGTGGAGGGCAGGTCGGCAGGGGTCGTCCTAGAGGGGGAGGCCAGTCAGGGGGAGGTCAGTTAGTTCCTATTCACTCTAGGGATTTCAGTCTTCAGGAGCCTCAGCCAGATTTTATGCCATTCCGGCTAGATCAGATGTAGTGGCCTCAGACGCCGTAATCACAAGTATTATCTCAGTATGTGGTAGAGAGGCTTCGGTACTATTTGATCAAGGATCGACATATTCATATGTTTCAGTACTATTTGCTCATTTCTTGGATGTTCCTTGTGAGTCCTTGGGTTCTCCTATATATGTGTCCACTCCTATGGGCGATTCTGTGGTGGTAGATCGGGTCTATTGGTCTTGCGTAATCACTTTCTGCGGTTTCGATACCAGAGCAGATCTTTTATTGATGGATATGATTGACTTTGAGGTTATCCTAGGCATGTATTGGCTATCTCCTTATCATGCTGTGTTAGATTTCCATGCTAAGACAGTCACTTTAGCCATGCCTGAGACGCCTAGGCTAGAGTGGAGATGTTCTTCAGTTAGTGCATCCAGCTGAGTCATTTCCTTCATGAAGGCTCGGCATATAGTTGAGAAGGGTTGTTTGGCTTACCTTGCTTATGTGCGGGACACCACCGCCGAGTCTTCGACCATCGATTCAGTGCCGGTGGTACGAGGGTTTTCAGACGTATTTCCTTCAAATGTTCCAGGCATGCCTCCAGATCAAGATATTGATTTCTTTATTTATTTAGCTCTAGATACTCAGCCCATTTCCATTCCCCCGTATCGTATGGCTCCTAAGGAGTTGAAAGAGTTAAAGGAGCAACTAGAGGAGTTGTTGGCTAAGGGGTTCATCGGTCCGAGTGTGTCGCCGTGGGGTGCTCCAGTCTTATTTGTGAAGAAGAAGGATGGGTCTATGCGGATGTGTATTGATTATCGCCAGTTGAATAAGGTTACTATTAAGAATAAGTATCCTATGCCGTGCATCGATGATTTATGTGACCAGTTACAGGGTGCTCATGTGTTTTCCAAGATTGATTTGAGATCGCATTATCATCAGTTGAAGATTCTGGCTTCAGATGTTCCGAAGACTGCATTTCATACCAGATATGGCCATTATGAGTTCCTGGTGATGTCCTTTGGTTTAACTAATGCCCCAGCAACATTCATGGACTTGATGGATAGGGTATTCAGGCCGTACATTGATTCCTTCGTCATCGTCTTCATTGATGACATCTTGATCTATTCGTGGAGCCTGGGTGAGCATGAAAAGCATTTGAGAGTTGTGCTCCGGACCTTGCGGGAACATAAGTTGTATGCTAAGTTCTCCAAGTGCGAGTTCTGGTTAGATTCCGTGGCATTTTTGGGGCATGTGGTATCCGGAGAAGGTATCAAGGTTGATCCTCAGAAGATTGAGGCAGTTCAGAGTTGGTCGCATCCTACTTCAGCTACAGAGATCAGGAGTTTCTTCGGCATAGCAGGCTATTATTGTCGATTCATGGAAGGGTTCTCTTCTATTGCAGCTCCATTGACCAGATTGACTCAGAAGAATGCTCCGTTTTGGTGGTCCAACGAGTGTGAGGCGAGCTTTCAGAAGCTCAAGTCGGCATTGACCCCAGCACCAGTTCGAACATTACCTTCTGGTTCTGGATGTATACTGTGTATTGCGACGCTTCACGGGTCGAGTTGGGATGTGTTTTGATGCAGGACGGGAGAGTTATTGTTTATGCTTCGTGTGAGCTGAAGGCTCATGAGAAGAATTATCCTCTGCACGACTTGAAGTTTGCGGCGATTGTTCATGCTTTAAAATTTTGCGGTGCTACCTGTATGGTGTGTCTTGTGAGGTTTATACAGACCACCGCAGTTTGCAGCACTTATTCAAGCAGAGGGATCTTAACTTGAGGCAGCGCAGGTGGCTTGAGTTGTTGAAAGATTATGATATTACTATTCTTTATCATCCGGGCAAGGCAAATGTGGTGGCAGATGACTTGAGCAGAAGGGTGGAGAGTATGGGTAGCTTGGCCTACATTGAAGCAGAGGAGAGACCTTTAGCTTTGGACATTCAGTCCTTGGCCAATCACCTTGTGAGATTTGACCTTTTGGAGCCTCGTCGAGTTTTGGCTCATGTAGTTGCTCAGTATTCATTGTTGGGGGAGATTAAGGCTCGACAATTTGATGATCCATGTCTTGCAGAGCTTCGGGATACGGTGGTCAAGGGTAGGTCCAAGGAGGTTACCTTGGGCGAGGATGGTGTTCTGAGACTCCAAGGCCGATTGTGTGTTCCTGATACTGATAGCCTGAGGGGGAGGATTCTAGAAGAGGCGCACAATTCTTGGTATTTTGTTCATCCAGGAGCGACGAAGATGTATCGTGATTTGAAGCAGCATTACTGGTGGAGGCGGATGAAGAACGATATAGTGCAGTATGGCTAGGTGTCTCAATTGTCAGCAGGTCAAGTACGAGCACCAGAGGCCAAGAGGCTTGTTTCAGCAGATGCCCATTCCTGAGTGGAAATGGGAGTGCATCACCATGGACTTCGTGGTTGGGTTGCCTCGGACTTTGCGAAAGGTTGACGCGGTTTGGGTCATTGTGGATATATTGACCAAATCAGCGCATTTTATTCCTGTGGCTACTACTTATAGATAGTTCGGTTGCACGGTGTGCCGATGTCTATTATATCAGATCGAGGTCCTCAGTTCACTTCGCACTTCTGGAGAGCTTTGCACAGTGAGATGGGCACTCAGATAGACCTCAGTTCAGCATTTCACCCTCAGACTGATGGCCAGTCAGAGTGTACAGTTCAGATTTTGGAAGATATGCTCAGGGCTTGTGTGATTGATTTTGGCAGTCAGTGGGACCAATTCTTGCCTTTGGCGGAGTTTTCATACAATAACAGTTATCAGTCCAGCATCGAGATGGCTCCATTCGAGGCTTTATATGGTCAGCGATGTCGTTCTCCTATCGGGTGGTTAGAGCCTGGCGAGGCCAAGTTATATGGCACAGATTTGGTGAGAGATGCTTTGGATAGGGTGAAGATTATTCAGGAGAGACTCCGCACAACTTAGTCCAGACAGAAGAGTTACGCAGATCAGCGGGCGCGTGATGTAGCATTTATGGAGGGAGATAAGGTTATGTTGAAGGTTTCGCCAATGAAGGGCGTTATGAGATTTGGGAAGAAGGGCAAGTTGAGCCCCAGGTTTATAGGCCTTTTCGAGTTGTGGAGGCGAGTCGGGGAGGTTGCTTATGAGCTTGCTTTACCTCCCGGCTTATTAGGAGTTCATCCGGTCTTTCATGTATCCATGCTCCGGAGATATCATACCGATTTCTCTCACGTTGTTGATTTCAGCATTATTCAGTTAGATGAGAAGTTGGGCTTTGAGGAGGATCCAGTTGCTATTATTGATAGGCAGGACGCCAGTTGAGGGATAAGAAAGTTTCTACCGTGAAGGTCTAGTGGAGGGGCCAACCATTCGATGAGGCGACTTGGGAGTCCGAGGAGGACATGCAGAGCATGTATTCGCAGCTATTCAGCACTTAGATACGATTCTATGTCCGTTCCAGGACGAACGTTTGTTTTAGATGGGGAGATTGTGATGACCCAAAAGGGTCATCTTAGGTAAACTTAATTATGAATGTGTTCCGAGGCCCCAAAAGCCTCCGTTAATCTCACCTCGATGTGCATGCACAGCTCGGGCGTATAGACGGGAAGTTTTTATGTGGAAACTTGATAAAGAGTTGAATATATGATAATTAATTGAATAAAGATGACTTTGGTCAACATTGTTGGTAATCAGACCCGGACTCGTGATCTGGCGGTCTCGGAAGGTCCGTAGGAAAATATGGGACTTGGGTGTATGCCCGGAATCGAATTCCGAGGACCCAAGTCCGAGAAATGAATTTTTAAAGAAAATTGATTTCTGAAAATAATAAAGCCGGACCCGTATTATGGTTCCGGAGCGCGGAACAGTTTCAACATGTGTTATTTAAGTTATCTGTGAAATTTGGTAAGAAACAGACTTGTTTTGGCGGGTTTCGGATCAAAATGGGAAATTGAGAGTTAATGAAGTTTTGAGGATTTTCATAGAAATTGAAATTTGGTTTGGAACGTGTTTTTATGTTACCGAGGTCCGAATGAAATTCTGAGACCAGGAATAGTTCCGTTATTTTAATTATGACTTGTCTGCAAAATTTGAAGTCATTCCGAGTAGTATAAGCCAGTTAGGCGCATTGAAATGAATTCTAGAATCTTAAGTTCTTAAGCTTGATTTAATTTGGTTTTGGGGTTGAATTCAGAGTTTCGTTGTTGTTTTTCACGTTCCGGAAGTTCGAGCGAGTCCGTATCATGAATACAGACTTGCCGGTGCTTTTGGACGGGGTCTCGAAGGGCTTGGGTGAGTTTTGGACCCCCGGGAGCTAAGTTGGAAAAACCAAATTTTTGTTGTCTGGTTTCCTTCTTCGAGATCGCAGAAGGAGGGTCACAATCGCGGAGAAGGAATCTGGATGGGCTGTTGATTGTTCTTCGCGATCGCGGAAGGTTGGGCCCTTGGCCTTCGCGATCGCATCCCAGTCTTCGCGATCGCAGCCCCATCCTCGCGATCGTATAGTGTAAAGTCAGGGCCGGGTACAGTTGCTCTTCGCGATCGCAAGACCTCTAACGCGATCGCAGAGGTCTGGCCAGTTGGCCTTCGCGATCGCAGGGCCCTTGTCGCGATCGCAGTGAAGGAATACCTGGGAAGTTTTATTAAATATGGGACTTAGCCTATTTCCTCCATTTTCATCTTCCTCCTCAAGTCTTTAAAGAGATATTCAAGGAACCTTCCACCACTGTTATTGAGGTAAGTAAATTCCATGGTTTTACTAGTTTCAAACATCAATTTCTAGTTAAATTCCCTACTAAAATATCAAAAATCATGGAATTAGGTAGTAATTTTAGGGCTCTTGAGGATTTTGTGATTTTCCATTTTAGGCCATGAATTCAAGTAGAAATCACACCTTAATGATCCTTAGGCTATGGGTAAGTGACCATTTCGTGAATTTTCGGAATTTGAACATGCAGAACCGGAGTTGGAATTTGAGAATTTTTCAAGAATAGCGATTATATTGAATAAATAAGATAATTTCCCACATTGTGCATGCATTGATTTAATTGTACACCTTTTGGCTAGTTGCGAGTCCTCGGGTGTAGAGTTCGGAGTGTCGGGCGCAATTGTGGTCCGAGGGGTAGATTCGACACGAGGTGAGTCTCCTTTCTAATCTTGTAAGAGGGAATTGTCCCCATAGGTGATGTATATGCTATGTGTAAATTGTTTGGGGGCTACGTACGCACTAAGTGACAAGAGTCCGTACGTAACGACTATCATTGTTATGTCCGAGTAGTTAGGCCCACATCATTCCTTACATGCTTCCTTGTAATGCCTTATATGTTTCCTTCCAATGCCTTATATGATTCCTTGTAATTCCATGTGTAATATGAGGTCATGTTATGTATAGTATTATTCCTCTGAGGGTTTATGGAAATGGTTGAATTGAAAGGAATTTGTTATGGAAAGTGAGTTTTATAAGTTATTGTGTGTGCATGTGACCGCTTGACAATTTACATTCCGCGAGCGATGTGTGATTTCCCCCACTCTTATTGGAGCGGGCCGTATGCCACGGCGGATTGAAAGGGGCACTTTTGGGATGGGCCGGTCGATCCCCGGCAGTGCACATAGATGATATAATTAAGAATGCACTCTTGGTACGGGCCGTTCAATCCTCGGCAGTGCATGGACGAAGTTGTACTATGTTATGATATGGTTACATTGAGAGACGCACTTTTGGGACAGGCCGATCGATCCTCGGCAGTGCGTAGATATGATTATGGTAAGAATGCACTTTTGGGACGGGTCGGTCGATCCCCGGCAGTGCATAGCTATTTTTCCTTATGACTCCGGCCGGTTGTCTTATTCCTGTGTGCGCATGATTATTTGGCATTGTTTCATGGATGTTGACTTGTGTGAGATATTTTGGGGTAAAGAAAGTGGCCGTTGTTATTGTTCGAGTATTTTTCTTGGATTTTTGTGTTTTGTACATAATTGCTACTCGCTGTCTTAGATGCTTACTGCTTTTATTTTATCATTGTTATATCATACTGTTTGACCTTAGTGAGTGTCAAGTCGACCTCTCGTCACTACTTCTTGAAGATTAGACGGGATACTCACTAGGTACATATTTATTTAATATGTACTCATGCTGCACTTCTGTACATAACTGTACAAGTTCTGAGGCTGGTGCACGTGCTTATCAGACCGGATCTAGGTAGTGACCATAGCGGACTTGACTTCACGGTGAGCTGCTTCCTCTGGCGATCCCCAGCAGCACCATGGAGTTTCATTTACTTTTGTTTCCCGTCTATTCATGCAGACAACGGGATTGTATATATTATTACCCTTTGTATATTCCGTTAGTATAGTATTCCCATGACACTCATGACACTAGTCATGGCACACACGTAGTGGTGGTTTTGGGATTTTTGGGTTGCACATATATGTGCTTGTATGTTTAGCTCGCGTTTCTTTATTGTATCTACCGCCGAGTTATTACCTTTCGATATCTTGACTTAAATTGTTAAAAATAGGTAAATGGGTGAATAATTGAATCAAGTTAAGAGAAGCACTTAGTGGAATTTATGTTGGCTTGCGTAACCCCGTCGTTAGGCGCCATCACGACCTAGTTTAGGATTCTGGGTCGTGACATCATGTGTAGGTGAATTGGATATGGAAGCCGAGAAGGAGTGACCCAGCCTTTAGCCAGGCTTTAGACATGTAAAGCCAGCTGCTACCAGGCTTTAGCCAGGCTTTAGACACATAAAGTCTGGTCATACCAGGCGTTATCCAGGCGTTAGACACAAAAGGCCTGGTCATACCAAGCGTTAGACACATAAAGCCAGGTGCAACCTAGCGTTTGGCAGGCGTTTTCCTTTTAACGTCCGGCCCAAGATAAGGCCCTGTCCGAGTTTTAAAGGCTTTAAGTATTTCCCGGTTTGACTAGGAGTATCCTACACGTTTTGGGCTTGTCCCAAAATATATAAATAGACCCAAAAACACAACTTTGAAGGACTTTTTCCATTGGAGACAAGAGGAGATCGTGGAACACTACTCAGAAGATCAAAACATTGATTTTTACATCATTTATTCCTTACTCTGTAGTTTAATTATGCAAGTTATTTTTGATTTGATTACTATGATCATGAGTAGCTAATTTAATTAATCTATGGTTTTGGTGGAACCCGTTGGGGATGAACTTATTGTGATTTTAATATAGTTTTGCTTGGTTGTTAATCTCTATTTGTTCAACTACGTTCTTGTTGTAGTTGATTGAAGGGCCCTCAATTAGCTGTTCCTATTTATTATGTATCTACTCGAGGGAGAGTACATATTTAGGTATTTATTTGAACAACATCACTCCCGGAGTATAGGCGAGATCCATAACCGAGGGTTTAGAGGTTGGATTAGAGATAACGATACCTCGGGTGCAATGTAAAGTGAATTGTAATGCTAGCTAGTGTAACTTGAGAGAGTGCGTCTAGTAGATTATCATAATTACTTGAGAGAGATTTATGATACCCGGAGTGTTCATGATTGATAGAGATAACTAAAGGAAAATTATAGGAAATATACAAGAAGGGATTTCATCAACGAGGGAAACCATAACCTTAGACCTTTATTGCAATTGTTTAGACCTCACTATTAGTAATCTTTAGTTTTATTATTTTCGTTCAACTGTAGTAGTATAAACACCACCAAGTGATATTCACAAATTTTGAGAAAGTTGATTATTGAGAATCTAGTAATCTAACAACAACATTTGATACGTTAGTTCCCTGTGGGATTCGACTCTAGGCAAAATACCTGGATTGTATTTGCGACGCCCGCTTAGTCTTTTATTAGACATAGTTGAGCGTGATCAGCGAGCTTGCGAGCCGCGAGGAAATTTCTATAGTTACAACAACATAGGAATCCAACTGGGCGACGTTTCAGTTAATGATTTTTCTTTATAGGTCCTTACAAAACCGTACATGTATATATATATATATATATATATATATATATATATATATATAGAGAGAGAGAGAGAGAGAGAGAGAGAGAGAGATAGATACCTCGTTTAAAAGGTAGGACTTGTGCAAACTCATTTTGAATTGTAGCCTATTATGAAAATTTTCCAATTTGACTAACACACTTATTTACCATAACCGATTCTTTTATATCTTAGTTATAGCACATAATACATTACAATTAGCCTACCTGGCACCCTGAAATCCTAAATCGCTTAGCAAAACTTTTCGGGGTCTTACAAACCAGTCACATAGAAAACATAGGGCAACAATAACAACTCAAGGTAAAGGCATGAATGTATACACAGGGAAAAGATATCATAACATAATGTATGTCCTCCTCCTTGCCTGCACGAAAACACACTTTATGCCATGAACACGTGATAATATAAAAACATGATAATATGAATGAAATGGCATGACATCACCCTTCATGCTTTTACCCTCATCCTCGCATAATTGTGTAAATGATAACATGATAATATAAATGAAGTGGCATGGCATCACCCTTCGTGCTTTTACTTTTATCCTCGCATGATAACCTAAATGGAATGACACGACATCACCCTCCATGCTTCTACTCTCATGCTCACATGATAACATAAAAGGAATGGCACGACATCACCCTTCGTGCTTTACATTCTTTCTCACATGATAATGTATATGCAGCGGCACAGATTCACCCTTCGTGATTTGCACTCCTCCTCACCAAGCATATGTATAGAAATGACAAGCAAGGTAAGAAGCATTAATAACATAGAGGAGAGTGATTAAATGAATATTCCAAATGAACATTGATCGCAATTTTCAAGCGAATAAAAATTTAGTAAACCTCGAGAACCTTATTGTTCCAGTATTCAATAAGTCTCAAATGATCTTCTTTAATGACCCAGGCGATCGTTTAGAGCATTTGCATTGCGTTAAGCTATTTGAAGTCTTGAGCAACATCATATGAGGTATTATGACTTGTGTGAATCATCGGTTTTTATTTTTCAGGTTATTCAAAATTGATTTGGAATGATGGTACTCAACTAAGAAGCTTTAAGTTGGAAGAGTTGAACAAGTTTGACATTTGAGAATTTTACCCTAGATAAAAATTTTGATGGTGCTATTAGGTCAGGATGGTGATTTTTGACTCCGACGTATGACCGGATTTACATTTGGATATTTCTAGAAACTTTTGACACTAATTGGTAGAAGTTGGAAATTTAAAGGTTTGGAATATTCATAAGTTTGACCGAGAGTTGACTTTGATGATTTCAGATTTGAATTGTGGTTAAAAGAATCAGAATATCTTCTTTATGTCTTTTTGGAGTTGTGCACAAAATTTGAGTTCATTTCGAGTTGATTTGATATGTTACGACATGAATTTTGGAAGTTGAAATATTTATAGTTCATTATATTTTATTTCAGGTGTGATTCATGATTTGGATGCTGTTATGCATGATTTGAGGTCTCGAGTAGGTGTGTGTCATGTTATGGGACTTGTTGGAATGTTCAGACATGGTCCCAAGGGGCTTGGGCGTGTTTCAAATTTATTTCGGATAATTTATTTCTTCATATTGCATTGCTAGTTTTTGCTGATGTCTGGTGCACGAAATGGTCTTCGTGATCACGAAGTAGGTGATACAATCGCGTAGAGGAAAATTGGAGCTGGGCAGTTTCTTAATCACCGTCGCGATTGGAGGACTACGATCGCGTAGCTTGGTGCTGGATACTGTACGCGTTCGCATGGAGTTGAGGCGGGAAGCTGGGCATGTTTGTGAAGTGTGGGCACCTGTGTTCTTCTCGTTCGCATGATTTAATTTGCGACCGCGTAGCGTATTTATGGAGGCAATGTATTTTTTTCTTTGTGATTGCGAAGGTCGTTTCGTTATCGCATAAGAGTATTTTGCGGGGAAGTGCATTTTCCTTCTTCGAGATTGTGATGTTGTTTCTGCGATCACGATTTATTGATTCACCCAGTTATTAGAAGTACTCAATTTTTGGGGGTTTCAACCATTTTTTACATATTCTTTGGCACTATATGATGTTCTTGAGTTGCATTTTGCTAGTTTTGAGCTGTTCAGAGGTCGGTGTGTGTGGGGTGGCATCTTTGGAGCATCGTTTGGCTTGCTGGGTATTGGATTTGTCTTGTTCGAGGTAAGTAACACGTCTAAACTTGGTGCTGAGGGTATGAACCCCTGAATATACGTGTTATGTGTTCGGTGTTGAGGCGACGAGCATGCAAGGTGTCGTGCGTGTGTGCGTGCATTGTATGAAGTATGACGTGGTTGATTCTACGATACTGTGTAGCTACCTAATCTTATTTTTATCTATGAAACCTCTACGTGTTAGAGTAATTGAGCTGTGATCCATGTTAGAAACCATGTTTAGGCTATATGGTTATTCTGTTGGGACCCACTGCCGACATTTATATTGTTGGGTTATTTTCTTAAATTGGATTTACATACTCAGAAATATTCATTTATTTACATATCATATCCCAGTCTCTATTATCATTTGTTGTCACATCATGTTGTTATCATTATTTGGGTTGTTTGGCATGAGATTTGTGAGCCCGAGAAACTGGAGAGACTGATGACAGAGTTGTGGCCTGAGGGCCGGATTGTGAGTGATATTGATGGGATCGGGCTGCACGTTACAGCAAGTGTTTTTGATTCATGACGGGATCGGGCTGCGCGCTGAAACAAGTGTTATTGATTCATGATGGGATCGAACTACATTCCACAATAGGTATTATTAATTCATAATGGGATTAGGATGCACACCGGAACAGGCACTTTGGATTCACGATGGGATCAGGCTGCACACCTGAGGAGGTTATATTAGCGCTTGGGCGGGATCTACCTCTCCGGAGTCTGCACACCCACAATGAGCGTATTTACTGTTGATTCATTATAGGATCGGGTTGTGTGCCGCAATAGGTACTGTGCAGTGCTAGAATGATTGAGTGTGCTGAGTGATTGAGTGTGATTAGTGAGAGTATGAAACAATATTGAGTACTCTGAGAGAGTGAGTATATGAGTTCATCACTGTGATGCATTGCATCTGACATGCATACTTGACATACATGCATATGGATGCATTTCCTTATGTTACATGGTTTAGTGACATTTATGACTTCACATGCACATTGACATATAGGCATAGAGATGTACTTTCCTCATGCTATCTGAGATTGGATAATCTTATATGTTTTGAAGGTTCTTGGGAAAATAATAGATTTTGGTGATTTCGGTAAAAGATTTGGGATTTACTATTATACTTGAAGAGCATGCCTATTTTTCTCATAACAGTGAACGAGTTGAGCATCATATCATTGAGTTGTTTCTTGTACTACTTTTATTATATTGGTATGAGTTGTTGTTGGATTTTTGTGTCGTACTCTAACCTTTGTCCAAGCTCGTCACTGCTTTCAACCTAAGGTTAGGTTTGTTACTTATTGAGTACATGGAGTCGGTTGTACTCATACTACACTTCTCCACCGTGCATGCAGACTTTTTATGCTGATGTTGTTGTGTATGGCGAGAGCTGGCATTGAAGACGTACCTGCATTCTGGTCATAGCTGCCTTTTGTTCTTGGTAGCTTTAGAGTTATTAATCTATTCATGTATATTTCAAACATATAATGTAATTACTATATGCCAGCTTTGTAAACTCTGAATCTTAGAAGCTCGTGATTTGTTGTACTAGTCCTTGGGAATGGTTTATATAAAAGTATAGTTGTATTATCATTACTTCTCTTAATGAACCTCACTGGAATTGGTTTATTGTTAATAGGGTTACCTAGCAGATTTGGTTAGGTGCCATCCGACTAGTTAGATTTTGGGTCAGGACAAGTTGGTATCAGAGCTCTACGGTCATGGGTTCTACCAGTCATGAGCTGTCTAGTAGAGTCTTTTGGATTGGTATGATGACGTCCATGCCTATCTCGAGAGGCTACATGGCATTTAGGATAAACTTCTCATATTTCTTTCCTTATCGTGCGTAAGTCTTTGAATTCCTTACAGTCACTCGTATATTTAGATGAGCGCTAAGTATCTGTTGTGGATCGACGGCTCAGGATTTCATGGATGAGATGCGAGATGTAAATTTCTATGTGCTGATGATGGGCCAATCTGGAGGACTTGAGGCCGAATTTTGACTATAGCTTGAGCAAAGGATTTTGGTTGTGTGAGCACTTGCTTTTGGACTTATATGTCTGGTAGTATCCCTATGAGTGGGATTTATGTGGTTGGATGACTAAATTATGAGTATGATGATACTGCGGGATGCGTTGTGATGGTTTGAATATGAGAAGAAGAGTTCGCTTGAGATGTAAAAAGGTCTAATGGGTGCTTTATTTCTGTTTTGACGTGACGTACAGTCTTGGGTTATGAGTGTGTAGAAGGATCTTTAATATTATTTAATTGTGGAACGAATTAGGTTCTCATGTCTTGTTGATGAGTTCAGAATCAGGAAAATTATATGATTTGCGTAGTAGTTGTGACTGTAAAAGGGTATTGGGAGAGATGTCAGTTTGAGGCAAAGCAGGTGGGTTATCACCTGGGGGCAGTCCACTGATGTGTGATCCCTATGATGTTGTGTGAAGGATTTTGTTTTCTACTAGTGGGTATATGTGTTACGATTTGAATTTGGATTGGTTGAGAAAGTTGACCTGGCCGTCACGAGGCTTAGCAGAAGATTTGAGGTACTATATGCTTTGTGTCACATGAGCTTATGAAGGATTTAGTTGAATCTCACAGCGATATTATGAAAGTAATAAAGTATGGCATTGTGAGTTATCGAGTGTTTTGATCTATTAATTTGATCCAAGTGGGGGAGTCTCCTATCGACGATTTGATTGCATGGTTATGTGTTGTATTGGTTTCGGTCTGAGGCATACTTATGGGATCGATTATGACTTGTAGAGGCTGGTTTTGAGGATGACTTAAGCAGGAAAATTTCAGGATGCATGGTGTATCACACATTCACACTATATGTGTATATGAGAATCATGGAAAGATTTGAACTGTTATTCATGAGTGACGTAGTGTGCATGAAGTAGGAATTTACTTGATTTCATTAAGGCATAGTTACTTCTTAGGGTATTATTGTGCTAATGGGCACATGTCGTTTGGTCTGTTTTGGCGGTGCATTTGAGATTCGAGCAGAGTGGATGACTCTCGAGAAGGTTCTAATGGATTCAATATTTATATGTAGCAATTGGGAATTTTCAGGATTCGTATATGGCTAGAGTCTGAGATTTACGTTGGATAGTGTTGAGACATGTGGTATTTATATATCATTATGGCTTCTACATTTCAGTATGAAAAAGGTAAAATAAACAACGTTGGATTCACAGAAGGTCTCTTTAGAGTGGGTGTCTCGATTGTGGTACTTGTGGGGTGCATAAGAGGGAATACATCGGCTTATGGGCCTTAGGGCGGTGTGGTTTTAAGCTAGGATCTCTTGTGGTGAGCTTTGGGTAAGGGTCGTGGTGTTCTGGCAAGGAGAAGTGTCAATTTGAGGGTAATTCGGAATGAGCTCGGGGAAACACAACAACTTGGTAGCAGGTATGATCAGCACGGTAATAGATATGATCGGCTCTTTTGGTACTTATGTTGCAGTGAGGCTCTACAAGTATTGTTGTAACGACCCGACCAGTCATTTTGCGTATTAGGACCCCGTTCCCCTAAATAAGACTTCCCATAGCGGCTTATGATTATTTATGACCTGCGGGGACGGGTGGTTCGGGATTCGGAAGTGTTTAGCGTGATATAGGAACACTTGGTTTCTTAAGGTTGGCCTTTAAGGCAAAATTTAACTTCGGTCAATATTTTGAGTAAACGACCTCGGAATCGAGTTTCGACGGTTTCGGTAGCTTTGTATGATGATTTCAGACTTGGGATTATGTTCGGAATGGGTTTTGGATGACCCAGGAGCGTTTTGGCGCCAAATAGTGAAATATGATTCCTTAAGTTTAAGAATTTAGGTGTGGAACGTGTTTTTGTGTTATCGAGGCCCGAATGGAATATCGAAACTGGGAGTAGTTTCGTTATGTCATTTATGTATTGCCTGCAAAATTTGGTATCATTTCGAATAGTATAGGTCGGTTCGGCGCATTGAAAGTGAATTCTTGAACTTTAAGTTCAAAGTTTGATTCAATTTGATTTTGGGGTCGAATTCTTAGTTTCGTTGTTGTTTTTCACGTTCCGAAAATTCGAGCGAGTCCGTATCATGAATACAGAGTTGCCAGTGCCTTTAGACGGGGTCCCTAGGGGCTCGGCTGAGTTTCAGATCCCTCAGAGTTTAATTCAAAACACCAGATTTTTCACTGACTTGTTTCCTTCAGTGCAATCGCGGGTGCACTAATGCGATCGCACATAAGAGTTGGCAGGGGTGTGGGAAATGCCCTGTGCGATCGCATGGGCCTGTGCACGATCGCACATGGGTGATTTATGGCCTGGCCCAATTTTGTTCTCCGCGTTCGCACACCCTCCCCCGCAATCGCACAGGCCTGACCCAGTTTGTTCTCCGCGATCGCACGTACCCCTCTACAATTGCACAGTAGGACCTCAGGGACCTTGACCAGTTGACTTACGCGATTGCACTGCCCCAATTGCGATCGCACACAAGGGGCATCTGGGCAGTGTTAGTTTTAAACAGGACTCAGTCCCATTTTAGCCATTTTTCTTCACTTGGGGCGATTTTTGGAGCTTTCAAAGAGGGTATTTCACCTAGCAACTGAGAGGTAAGTGGTTTCTACTATAATTTACGTTAAATACTTGAACTTTTAGGTGGATTAACACACTAATTAGAGGAAAATCATGGGTTAGATTAAAAACCTAGGTTTTATGAAAATTGGGAGAATTACCAACAAATTTTCCATGGAATCACACAAAAACTATATATTAATGATCCTTAGGTTATGGGTGATTGATTCCTTCGAAAATTTCCGGAATCCGAGCATGTGGGACCGGGGGTGTATTTTAGGATTTTTCAAAGTAAGGTGAAATAACTAAGTAAATAGGAGAATTCCATACTTTTGAGTATAAATTGAAATATTTATGTAACGTTTGGCTAGTTTCGAGTCCTTGGGTGACGAGTTCGAAGTTTCGGGCAGTTTCTTGACCCGGGGAGTAGGTTCGACATGAGGTGAGTCTCCTTTCTAATCTTGTAAGAGGGAATTGTCCCCATAGATATTAAAAATGATTGCTTGTACTTATTTGCGGGGGCTACGCACGCACGAGGTGACGTGAGTCCATGCGTAGCTACTATCATGCCTTGTCGGGTAGTTTAGGACTCACCATCATGCTTTATGTGTTGTATCTGCGATCTTGTGTGTGGACTAGGTAGCTTAATATCTTGGGAATTTGCATATATTAAGCACTATGAGGTTATGTTTCGAAATTGGTATTATTGAATCCATTTTATGCTGAAAGGACCCCTGTTAATTATCTAAATTCCATGAGGATTATGTAAATGTATACGGGAACCCGAGTCACATGAATGATTCGTGAGAAGGCAGCCCTATTATTACGACAACCGCGTCGCATGATCGATTCGCGAGCGGGGCAGATAGATGCATCTATGGTTCGGGCCGTTCAACCCTTGG
The DNA here is from genome assembly GCA_005239495.1 of Nicotiana undulata. Lineage (NCBI taxonomy): Eukaryota > Viridiplantae > Streptophyta > Magnoliopsida > Solanales > Solanaceae > Nicotiana > Nicotiana undulata. Next base: position 30,991 of record ML264634.1, on the reverse strand, counting down.
CAGTGCACATTTACTTTTCACGTCGTATTGGCCATACGTTCACAATTAGTTATATGTTTGATAGATTATGGGAAGCCCTGTAATTGAACTATTGATTCTGGGAAAGAGAGAGGGTTAAACAGCTTGTGTACCATGGAAAGAGGTAGTGCGAGGGTACTAGAGAATGATATTTGATGCTAATTTCTTTGTTACTATTCATTTCTACTATTATTTTTTCGCCTGTATATACATATTTCATATTGTTTGACCCTAGTAAGTATCCAGTCGATCTCTCGTCACTACTTCTTCGAGATTAGACTGGATATTCACTGGGTAAATATTTGTTTATGTACTCATGCTACCCTTTTGTACTTAATTGAACAGGTTCTGAGGCGAGTGCATCTGGTTATCAGACCGGACCTAGATTCTGATTTTAGTTGGACCTGACTTCACGGTGAGCTGCTTCTCCTAACGATCCTCGGCAGCACTATGTAGATTCTTTTGCTTATTTCCCGTCTATTTTTGTCACGACCCAAATCCTAATTCAGGTCGCGATGGTGCCCAACGACGGGGTTAGGCAAGCCGATATAACTTTCACTAAGTGATAACTTTCCCATCCGCTCAAACAAGTCGATAATTACAAGTTTAATATAACTAACATGATACTAGCCTTGAGTGAAGGAAGAATCATAGGAGATACAAGGCCGAAATAAAACATACACATAGACATACATCCCTAAACCCCAAAAATATATACCGCGTGTGTGCCAGGATTTAGTGTCACGAGTGTCACGGGCAACTACTGAATATAAAATGACTACAACTTATATATACGGGGTCTCAGTCTGAATGAAATAGATAGATAACATAACAAAAGAAACTACCGGGTGCTGCTAGGAAGTCGCAAGGAAAGCAGCACACCGTGAAGTATGACCACACTATCAATATCTAGCACCAGCCTGAAAATCAGCTGGACCAGCCTCCGGACCTGTACAGTCAAGTACTGAAAAGGAAAGAAAGTGCAGCATGAGTACATATATATAAATGTACCCAGTGAGTATCCCGTCTAAACTCGAAGAAGTAGTGACGAGAGGTTGACTAGATACTCACTAAGGTCCAGCAGCATAATATAGAATGACATAAGGCTAAAACAATAGGATGGCGAAACAGTAAACAACAACTATATGAACACATAATGTAACACCAGTAAGAGCACCAAATACCATTTCCTTTTAATCAACAATACCTTGCAAAAACTGTCGTGTGTGAACCAGACTCAAGTGTACATATACCGACACGGACAAGACAACAACATATGCCGACACGGACAAGACAACAACATATACCGACACAGACAAGACAACAACTTATACCGACACGGACAAGACAACAACATATACCGATACGGACAAGACAACCGGCCGGAGTCATAGGGTAGGTCATAAGGACTAAGGTCATAAGCTCCCCACGATCGCGAATCATACCTGCGACTCGTGTTTTGACTCGATAGTAATAAGCTCCCCACAATTGCGCATCACACCTGCGACTCGTGTGCTGACTCGATAATAATAATAAGCTCCCCACGATCGCGCATCACACCTGCGACTCGTGTGATGACTCGATAATAATAATAAGCTCCCCACGATCGCGCATTACACCTGCGACTCGTGTGCTCACTCGATAGTAATAATAAGCTCCCCACGATCGCGCATCACACCTGCGACTCGTGTGGTGACTCGATAATAATAATATTTACGTATAGGTACCTACGGGTATCGACTCGACCGTGAACTCAACATGACTGTGTCGACATCATAACACTGATAGGCAATTAGGTTTCACATCATCATATTCTTACCTCTCCCATGTCCGTTCCACAATAAACACATTTTATAATGCACACAATTGTTCAAATAAAGCACGAAGTGGCGTGCTCGTGGGTCCTACAGCTACTCGACATAGCAATATAGTCGCCACGTACGGACTCTCTTCACTAGGTACGTACGAGGCCCCCTCAACATGTACACATAGCAAACAAGGAACCTACCGGGACATTTCCCCCTTACAAGTTTGGAAAGGAGACTCACCTCGTGACGATATCACCCCTCGGATCAAGGATGCGCCCGAATCTCCGAAATTCACCCTCGACGGCTCGCAACTAACCAATCAGGGTATAATTGAATTGATTTAGATTCCAAGAAGAAGAATTAACAAGAAATCCTAAATTTAAGCATTCTTGACCATTTCCGAAATTTCGACCCCGGGCCCACACGTTTGGATTTTTGAAAATTCTTGAAGGAATCATCTACCCGAAGTCTAAGGATTGAAGTTACGTGATTTATACAAGGATTCATAGCCTCAAATGAATAATTCACCAATTTATTCAAAGCCCTAGAATTTCTTTCCAAATTTTATGATTTTCGTTTCTTTTAGGAATTAAACCCGTTAAATTCCATGCATAATCGTGAAAAATAGGAGATAATTTCTTACCTCTACAGTGGGTGGTCGTGGGAGGTGTTGCTCAAGCTTGGATGCTCTCTAATGGAGGTTGATGGTGGGTAAAAATGAAGAAGACCCGTGTTTGGAAATTAAATATAGGCTGCCCACAGGGATTCTCGCACCAGCGACTTTGGGACCGCAGGTGCGGTCCCGCACATGCAAAGAATTGACGGCACCTACGGAGGCTGGGCCTGGGAGCTGGGGTCGCACCTGCGAGGAGAAGTCGCACCAGCGGACTCGCACCAGCGGGCACAAGTCCGCACCTGCGGAGGCTGGGCCTGGGAGCTGGATTCGCACCTGCGAGGCTGAGACCACAGGTGCGGTTTCGCACATGTGACTGGTAGACCGCAGGTGAGGTCACACCAGAAGTAGCCACACCAGCAGTGGATTTTGCTTGTTTTTGGCCCCGTGCAGGGTCCGGGAAAACCCTGGGCCCACTCGAGCCTCCGACAAAATATACCAAAAAGTCCCAAATCATTTTACAGACTAGATCGAGCCTAAGAAACACCCATAACATTGCTAAATCTCAAAATCACCCTCCAAAACCCCAGAAATCATAACTTAAGAACTTGAAATTCTAGAATTCATTTCATTGCGCCGAACGGATCTATACTACTCGGAATGACCCCAAATTTTTGAGACAAGTCATAAATGACTATACGGAACTATTCCCGGTCCCGGAACTCCGTTCGGAACTCGATAGCATAAAGTCCCATTCCAAGCCAAATTCCAACTTGAGGAAATCCTAATTTCCATTGCGGGTGACGAAACGCTCCCGGGTCATCAGAAACCCAAGCCGAACATACGCATAAGTCCGAAATCATCATACGGAGCTACTGGAGCTGTCAGAACTCGATTCCGAGGTCGTTTGCTAAAAAAGTTTACCAAAGTCAAACTTTGTCAAATAGGCCAACCTTAAGGAACCAAGTATTCCTAGACAAATCAAATCATTCCCAAATCCCGAACCACTCGCTCCCGCAAGTCATAAGGCACGAGTAGCCGCTATGGAAAGTTTCGTTTAAGGGAACGGGATACTAACACGCAAAACGACCAGCTTGGTTGTTACATTCTCCCCCTCTTAAATAAACGTTCGTCCTCGAACGGGTCTAGAATCGTACCTGAAGTGCTGAATAGCTGTGGATATCTGCTCCGCATGTCCTGCTCGGACTCCCAAGTCACCTCCTCAACTGGTTGGCCCCTCCACTGGACCTTAACCGTTGAAACTGTCTTAGACCTCAACTGGCGGTCCTGCCTATCAACAATAGTCACTGGCTCCTCCTCGTAGCCCAACTTCTCATCTAATTGAATAGTGTTGTAATCAGCCACGTGCGAGAAGTCGGCATGATACCTCTGGATCATGGAAACATGAAAAACTAGGTGAACTCCTGATAAGGCTGGAGGTAAGGCAAGCTCATAAGCGACCTCTCCAACCCGCTTCAGCACCTCGAAAGGACCTATAAACCTAGGGCTCAGCTTGCCCTTCTTCCCGAATCTCATAATGCCCTTCATCAGCGAAACCTTAAACATAACCTTATCTCCCTCCATGAATGATACATCACGTGCCCGCTGATCTGCGTAGCTCTTCTTCCTAGACTGCGCTGTACGGAGCCTCTCTTGAATAATCTTCACCTTTTCCAAGGCGTCTCTGACCAGGTCGGTACCGTATAACTTGGCCTCACCAGGCTCAAACTACCCAATTGGAGAACGACATCGCCGACAATATAAGGCCTGGAATGGAGCCATGTCGATGCTGGACTAATAACTATTATTTTATGCAAACTCTGCCAACGGTAGGAAATGGTCCCACTATCCCCCGAAATCAATCACACAAGCCCTGAGCATATCCTCCAGAATCTGAACTATACGCTCTAACTGGCCATCAGTCCGAGGGTGAAAAGATAAACTGAGGTCTATCAGAGTACCCATCTCGCTGTGCAAATCTCTCCAGAAATGCGAAGTGAACTGAGGACCTCGATCTGAAATGATAGACACCGGCACACCATGCAACCTGACTATCTCACGAAGGTAAATATGAGCCAGCCTTTCTGTAGTATAAGTAGTAGCCACAGGGATGAAATGCGCTGATTTAGTCAATCTGTCCATAATGATCCAAACAGCGTCAACCTTCCGCAGAGTCCGAGGCAACCCAACCACAAATTCCATGGTGATACGCTCCCATTTCCACTCAGGAATGGGCATCTGCTGAAACAAGCCCCCTGGCCTCTGGTCCTCGTACTTTACCTGCTGACAATTAAGACACCTGGCCACATACTGAACAATATCCTTCTTCATCCGCTTCCACCAGTAGTGCTGATTCAAATCATGATACATCTTGGTCGCTCCCGGGTGAATAGAATACCGAGAACTGTGCGCCTCTGCTAGAATCCTCTCCCTCAGGCCGTCAACATCAGGAACACACAATCGATCCTGGAGTCACATAACACCATCCTTGACTAAGGTAATATCCTTGGCCCTACCTTGGACCACCATATCCCTAAGCTCTGCTAGGCCTGGATCATCAAACTGTCGAGCCTTGATCTCTCCCAATAATGAAGTTTGAGCAACCACATAAGCCAAAACTCGACGAGGCTCTGAAAGGTCCAATATTACCAAACGGTTGGCCAAGGACAGAATGTCCTATGCTAGGTGTCTCTCCTCCGCTGCAATGTAAGCTAAACTGCCCATACTCGCTGCTCTCCTGCTCAAGGCATCTGCCACTACATTTTTCTTGCGCGGGTGATACAGAATAGTAAGATCATAGTCTTTTAACAACTCAAGACATCTTCACTACCTCAGATTAAGGTCCTTCTACTTAAATAAATGTTGCAAACTGTGATGGTCAGTGTAGACCTCACAAGATACGCCATATAAGTAGTGCCGCCAAATCTTAAAATCATGGACAATCACCGCCAACTCCAAATCATGCACAGGGTAATTCTTTTCATGAACCTTCAGCTGGCGTGAAGCATAAGCAATAACTCTGCCATCCTGCATCAACACACAACCTAACCCGACGCGTGAAGCATCATAATATACGGTATACATCCCTGACTCAGAAGGCAATGATAGAACTGGAGTTGAGGTCAATGCTGCCTTGAGCTTCTGAAAGATCGCCTCACAATCGTCAGACCATCGAAACGGGGCATTCTTCTGAGTCAATCTGGTCAATTGGGCTGCAATAGAAGAAAACCCCTCCAGGAACCAATGGTAATAGCCTGCTAAACCTAGAAAGCTCCTGATATATGAAGCTGAGGTAAGACGTGGCCAACTCTGTACTGCCTCAATCTTCTGCGGATCAACCTTGATACCCTCTTCGGACACCACGTGCCCCAAAAATGCCACAGACTCCAACCAGAACTCGCACTTGGAAAACTTAGCATATAGCGTCTGCTCTCGCAAGGTCTGAAGCACAACTCTCAAATGCTACTCGTGCTCAACCATGGTCCGTGAGTAGATCAATATATCATCAACGAAAACAATAACGAAGGAGTCGATATATGGCCTGAATACCCTATTCATCAAGTCCATAAATGCTGTTGGGGCATTAGTCAAGCCAAATGACATCACTAGGAACTCATAGTGGCCATATCTGGTGCGAAATGCAGTCTTCGGGACATCAGAAGCCCGAATCTTAAACTGGTGGTAACATGATGTCAGATCTATCTTAGAAAACACTCGAGCATCCTGTAGCTGATCAAACAAATCATCAATGCGCGGAAGAGGATACCTATTCTTGAAGGTCACTTTATTTAGCTGGCGGTAATAAATGCACATCCGCATGGACCCATCCTTCTTTTTCACAAATAAAACTGGAGCACCCCACAGCGACACACTTGGCCTGATGAATCCCTTGGCCAACAACACCTCAAGCTGCTCCTTCAACTCTTTTAGCTCCTTAGGAGCCATACGATACGGAGGAATGGAAATAGGTTGAGTATATAAAGCCAAATTAATACAGAAGTCAATATCTCGATCAGGAGGCATGCCTGGAAGATCTGCAGGAAACACATCAGGAAACTCTCGAACAACCGGTACTGAATCAATGGTAGGAGACTCGGCGGTGGTGTCCCGCACCTAAGCAAGGTAAGACAGACACCCTTTCTCGACCATGTGCCGAGCCTTCATAAAAGAAGTTACCCTACTGAAGGCACCAATTGAAGAACCCCTCCATTCTAACCTCGGAAATTTAGGCATGGCTGATGTAACTGTCTTGGGATGGCAATCCAATAAAACATGATAAGGAGATAACCAATCCATTCCCAAAATAACCTCAAAATCAACCATATCAAGCAATAACAGGTCGGCTCTGGTCTCAAGCCCACAAGAGGTAATCACACAAGACCGGTAGACCCGGTCTACCATTATAGAGTCGCCCACAGGAGTGGATACATACAAGGGAGAACCCAAAGACTCGCAAATAACATCCAGAGAATGGGCAAATAATGCTGAAACATATGAATATGTAGACCCTGGATCAAATAGCACTGAAGCCTCTCTACCACATACTGAAATCATACATGTAATCACCGCGTCTAAGGCCACTGCATCGGCCCTTGCTGGAATAACATAAAATATGGCTGAAGCACCAGATGACTGAGCTCCCCCAAGACGAGCTAGAGTTGGATGACCCCCTCCTGACTGGCCTCCCCCTCTAGGACGGCCCCTGCCAACCTGACCTCCACCCCTAGGTGGTCGAACTGCTGGTGCTGAACCTCTGGTCTGGTGACTTTGCTATACGGCCTTGCCCCTAAAATGGGGGAAATCCCTCTTGATGTGGCCTAACTCCCCACACTCGTAACATCTCAGATGTGTCATATCCTGCTGGCCTAAAGTGTAAGAATCCCGAATGGATAGAGTGCAATGAGAATCATCTGTCACAACACTGAAATAGGAACCGGAGGATCTCTGACGGCTGGAGTAACCACTGGATGGACTGTGAATAGCTGGAGGACAGTAGGAGCGCTCTGGCATGGCACTGAACTGAGGCCTCACTGAGACACCCCTAGGAGGAAATGGAGGTGCTGCATATGAAGGCCTACTGAACTGACCTCTGCCCCTAGCTGGAGCACCCCAGAAGTTTCCTATGAATCTGGCCCTCTTATCCTGCTGACCCTGCTGACCTGACTGACCCTGCTCCCTTCCCCTCACATGGTAACCCTTGATACGTCAAGCGATCTCAACTACAAGGTGATACGGGGTACCCATATCTACCTCTCTTTCCATGGAAGTCCTGATACCCGGATGTAAGCCTGCCATAAACCGTCGAACCCTCTCAGCATCTGTGGGCAATATCATGAGAGCATGGCGGGACAAATCCGAGAACCTGGCCTATCAATCTGACACAGACATCTGCCCGTGCTCTAACCTCTCAAGCTGACCCCGCAACTCCTCCCTCTCCGACGGTGGAATGTATCGGTCCAGGAATAACTGAGTAAACTACTCCCAAGTAACCGGTGGAGACCCTGCTTGCCTACTGAGTACATAAGACTGCCACCAGCGGGGAGCTCTGCCCTCAAGCTGAAATGTCGTGAAGTCTACCCCATGTGACTCTAATATCCTCATGTTGTGCAGTTTGTCCCTACACCTCTCGATGAAGTCCTGTGCATCCTCTCCCCGCTCACCCCCGAAGGTCGTAGGGAGAAGTTGGGTCCATCCTCTCTCGATGAAGTCCTGGTCTATCTCTGCAACTGGCTTGGGCTCCGATGCTGCCACCCCAGACTGAATCGCGATCACTGGTGGAATATCTGGAGTACGATGTACTGCTGTTGCTGGTCTTGTAGCCTGAGCGGTAGGGGTATGAACTCCCCGTCCTACCTGAGAAGCAGCGGGATCCGACGGAAGTACACCTGCTTGGTACATAGTGTCCATACACCTCAACATGCGGCCCATAACCTCCTAAAATCCTGGCGCCGTCATAAAGTCTGCTGGAGCAAGAGCAACTGGAGGCAGCTCATCCTTCTTCTCGATAATAGGATCCTCAGGTGGAGCAACTGGTACGACTCTGGGATGTCCTCGTCCTCTAGCTCGAGCAGGTGTCCTACCCCTGCCTCCACCACGGCCTCAAGTGGTGGGGGTAGCGGCCTCTCCCGGATCATGTACATGAGAAGCACGCGTCCTCACCATCTATGAGAGAATAAAAGATCAAGTTTGAGTACATCATTGATTTCACGATAGGATATAAACAAAGGAGTTTCTTAACACCCCTTAGCCTCCTGAAGATAAGTACAGACGTCTCCATACCGTTCCGCAAGACTCTACTGGGTCTGCTCGTGACTCGTGAGACTACGTGAACCTAAAGCTCTGATACCACGTTGACCCAAATCATAATTCACATCGCGATGGTGCCCAACGACGGGGTTAGGCAATTCGATAAAACTTTCACTAAGTAATACCTTTCCCATCCGCTTAAACAAGTCGATAATTACCAGTTTAAAACAACTAACATGATACTAGCCTTGAGTGAAGGAAGAATCATAGGAGATACAAGGCCGAAATAAAACATACACATAGATATACATCCCTAAACCCCAAAAATATATACCGCGTGTGTGCCAGGAACTAGTGTCACGTGTGTCACGGGAAACTATTGAATATACAATGACTACAACTTATATATACAGGGTCTCAGTCTGAATGAAATAGACAGAGAGCATAACAAAAGAAACTCCAAGGTGCTTCTAGGAAGTCGCTAGGAAAGCAGCTCACCGTGAAGTATGACCACGCTATCAACATATAGCACCGGCCTGAAAATTAGATGGACCAGCCTCCGGACCTGTACAGTCAAGTACATAAAAGGAAAGAAAGTGCATCATGAGTACATATATAAAAATATGTACCTAGTGAGTATCCTATCTAAACTCGAAGAAATAGTGACGAGAGGTCGACTAGATACTCACTAAGGTCCAACAACATACTATAGAATGAGATAAGGCTAAAGCAATAGGCATGCGAAACAGTAAACAACAAGTATCTGAACACATAATGTAACACCAGTAATAGCACCAAGTACCTTTTCGTTTTAATCAACAATACCTTGCCAAAACTGTCGTGTGTGAACAAAACTCAAGTGTACATATACTGACACGGACAAGACAAAAACATATGTTGACACGGACAAGACAACAACATATACCGACACGGACAAGACAACTACTTATACCGACACGGACAAGACAAAAACATATACCGACACAGACAAGACAACCGGCCGGAGTCATAGGGTAGGTCATAAGGACTGAGGTCATAAGCTCCCCACGATCGCGAATCATACCTGTGACTCGTATGCTGACTCGATAGTAATAAGCTCCCCACGATTGCGCATCACACCTGCGACTCGTGTGCTGACTCGATAATAATAATAAGCTCCCCACGATCGCGCATCACACCTGCGACTCGTGTGCTGACTCGATAATAATAATAAGCTCCCCACGATAGCGCATCATACCTACGACTCATGTGTTGAGTCGATAGTAATAATAATCTCCCCATGATCGCGCATCACACCAACTCGATAAGAATAATAAGCTCCCCCTGATCGTGCATCACATCTGCGATTCATGTGCTGACTCGATAATAATAATATTTACATATAGGTACCTACGGGTACCGACTCGACCGTGAACTCAGTAGGACTATGTCAACATCATACCACTAATAGGCAATTAGGATTTCACATCATCATATTCTTACCTGTCCCATGTCCGTTCAACAATAAACACATTTTATAATGCATGAAGTGGCATGCTCGTAGGTCCTACGGCTACCCGACATAGCAATATAGTCGCCACGTACGGACTCTCGTCACTGGGTACGTACGTGGACCCCTCAATATGTGCACATAGCAAACAAGGAACCTACGGGGACATTTCCCCCTTACAAGTTTGGAAAGGAGACTCACCTCGTGACGATATCACCCCTCGGATCAAGGATGCGCCCGAATCTCCGAAATTCACTCTCGACGGCTCGCAACTAACCAATCAGGGTATAATTGAATTAAGTTAGGTTCCAAGAAGAAGAATTAACAAGAAATCCTAAATTTAAGCATTCTTGACCATTTTCGGAATTTCGACCCCGGGTCCACACGTTTGGATTTCGAAAATACTTGAAGGTATCACCTACCCGAAGTCTAAGGATCAAAGTTACGTGATTTATAAAAGGATTCACAGCCTCAAATGAATAATTCACAAAATTATTCAAAGCCCTAGAATTTCTTTCCAAATTTTATGATTTTCGTTTCTTTTAGTAATTAAAACCGTTAAATTCCATGCATAATCGTGAAAAATAGGAGAGAATTGCTTACCTCTACAGTGGGTGGTCGTGGGAGGTGTTGCTCAAGCTTGGATGCTGTCTAATGGAGGTTGATGGTGGGTAAAAATGAAGAAGACCCGTGTTTGGAACTTAAATATAGGCTACCCACAGGGATTCTCGCACCAGCGACTTTAAGACCGCAGGTGCGGTCCCGCACCTGCGGAGGCTAGGCCTGGGAGCTGGGGTCGCACCTGCGAGGGGAAGTCCGCACCAGCGGGCACAAGTCCGCACCTGTGGAGGCTGGGCCTAGGAGCTGGGGTCACGCCTGCGAGGCTGGGACCGTAGGTTAGGTGTCGCACCTGCGACTGGTAGACCGCAGGTGCAGTTACACCAGAAGCAGCCACACCAGCAGTGGATTTTGCTTGTTTTTGGCCCCGTGCGGGGTCCGGGAAACCTCTGGGCCCACTCGAGCCTCTAACAAAATATACCAACAAGTCCCAAATCATTATACGGACTAGCTCGAGCCTACGGAACACCCATAACATCGCTAAAACTCAGAATCACCCTAAAAAACCCCTTAAATCATAACTTAAGAACTTGAAATTCTAGAATTCATTTCATTGCGCCGAACAGGTCTATACTACTCGGAATGAGCTCAAATTTTTCAGACAAGTCATAAATGACTATACAAAACTATTCCCGGTCCCTAAATTCCGTTCGTACCTCGATAGCATAAAGTCCCGTTCCAAGCCAAATTCCAACTTGAGGAAATCCTAATTTCCATTGCGGGCGCCGAAACGCTCCTGGGTCTTCAGAAACCCGAGTCGAACATACGACCAAGTCCGAAATCATCATACAGAGCTACTGGAGCTGTCAGAACTCGATTCCGAGGTCGTTTGCTCAAAAAGTTGACCAAAGTCAAACTTGGTCAAATAGGCCAACCTTAAGGAACCAAGTGTTCCTAGACCACTCAAATCATTCCCAAATACCGAACAACCCGCTTCCGCAAGTCATAAGGCACAAGTAGACCTATGGAATGTTTCATTTAAGGGAACGGGATCCTAACACGCAAAACGACCGGCTGGGTCGTTACAATTTCTTTCGGACAGTGGGACTGCATATTATATCTTTTGTATATTCTGTTAGTATGCCCATAGGATTTGTGACACTAGTTTCTGGCACACACGTGGTATTTACTATAGATTACGGGACTGTATATATCATGACCCACACCTAAGTATGATTGCTTTTGGCTAAAATTGGTTAATTATTTTTGAAAACGTTTTAAGCTTTAAAAACTTGGTTTATATTGATATGTTTAATCAAATAAGAAGGAACCATTGGTAAATTGAGTGTTGGCTTGTCTGACCCCGCTGTCGGGCGCCATCACAGACTGACTTAGGATTTTGGGTCGTGACAACATGGTATTAGAGCTCTAGGTTCACATAGGTCTCACAGGTCACGGGTAAACCTAATAGAGTCTTGTGGATCGATACGCAGGCGTCTGTATTTATCTTCGGGAAGCTATAGGGTGTTAGGAAACCTCTCTTCATTCATATTCTATCGTGCAGTCAATGGTTTACTAAATCTCCTTCTATTCTCTCACAGAAGGTGAGGACTCGCGCGACTGATGTTTCAGACCTGGGAGATGCCGCTACCCCCGCCGCCCGAGGGCTTGGCAGAGATCGGGGGAGGGTACCAGCCCGAGGAAGGGGACGAGGGCGTCCCAGAGCTATCCCAGTTGCACCATCAACAGAGGATCATAACATAGAGAAGTAGGACGAGGTACCTCCATCATATCCTGCTCCAGTGGACTTCATGACGGAGCCAGGCTTCCAGGAGGTCATGGGCCGTATGATGAGATTTATTGACACTATGTCCCAGGCTGGTTTATTTCCAGCGGATCCTGCCATTTCTCAGGCGGGAGGGGGAGTCCAGACCCCTACTGCCTAGGCTGGAGGTCAGACAGCAGCAATACATCATACCCCGGGTACACTTCCTATGGGAGGGGTCTAGCCGGTAGCAACAACACCTGAGCTCATACCAGTTGTGGACGGTGATCCGCATAAGCTATTGGATAGATGTACTAGATTGCACCCTCCGAACTTTGGGGGTGAGCAAGGCGAGGATGCCCAGGACTTCATTGATAGTTGCAGGGACAGACTACATAATATGAGGATATTGGAGTCCCATGGAGTTGACTTCACTACTTTTCAACTGGAGGGCAGGGCCCGCAGATTGTGGCAGTCCTATATTCTTGGCAGACCGACAGGTTCTCCTCCTATCACCTGGGAGCAGTTTACTCGGATGTTCCTGGATAGGTATATACCACCCTCAGAGATGGAAGAGCTGCGGTACCAGTTTGAGCAGCTAGAGCAGGGCCAGATGTTAGTGACAGATTATGAGGCTAGATTTCAGAGTTATCTCAACGTGCACTCATGATACTACCTACAGAGGCTGAGAGAGTGCGGAGGTTCGTAGCAGGGTTGTATCCAGGTATTAGGGCCAACATGGCCCGAGAGGTGGAGATGGGGACTCCTTATCAGCTGGTAGTGGATATTGCTCGTAGGATCGAGGGTTATCGGTCGTGGATCAGAGAGCTGGTGCAGCAGGATAAAGAGAGCCAGATTCTCCGGTGATTTCAGAGGCACCCAACTAGGGGCAGAGGTCAGTTTGGCAGGGGCCAGCCCATCAGGCCCCCATATTCAACACCACCACCACCTCCTCGTGGTCCCCCAATGAGGCATTACATCAGTGCTATGTCAGAGGGTTCTCACCGTCCCCCAGTTGTCTAGGGTTCTTCTTAAGGGCAGCAGGCCATGCCACCGGTCAGATGTTATGAGTGCGGGGATTCCGGCCATATCAAGAGGTCTTATCCTAGGTTTCGTGGCAAGGCAATAGAATAGGGTTATCAGCCCATGAGTCCAGCACCAGCGGCCCGGCCACCTAAAGGTGGAGGACATGCCGGCATTTGTCGTCCTAGAGGTGGAGGCCAGTCAGGGGGAGGTTAGTCAGCTCTTGTTCACTCCGGTGGAGCTAAGTCTTACGGTGCTCCATCTAGATTCTATGCCATTCTGGCCAGATCAGATGCAGTGGCCTTAGACGCCGTGATCATAGGTATTATTTCAGTATATGGTAGAGAGGCCTCAGTATTGTTTGATCCAGGATCCACTTATTCATATATGTCAGCCTTATTTGCTTGTTTCTTGGATGTTCCTCATGAGTTCTTGGATTCTCCTATATATGTATCCACTCCCGTGGGTGATTCTGTGGTGGTAGACCGAATCTATCGGTCTTGTGTAATCACTTCCTATGGGTTCGAGACCAGAGCGGACCTTTTATTGCTCGACATGGTCGATTTTGAGGTTATTCTAGGCATGGATTGGCTATCTCCTTATCATGCCGTGCTATATTGCCATGCCAAGACAGTTACTTTAGCCATGCTCGAGTCGCCTTGGCTGGAGTGGAGAGGTTCCTCCGTTAGTGCAGCCAGCCGAGTTGTTTCATTCATGAAGGCTCGATATATGGTCGAGAAGGGCTGTATGGCCTATCTTGCTTATGTGCGGGACTCCATCCCCGAGTCTCCGAAGATTGATTCAGTGCCAATTGTTCGAGAGTTTGATGATGTTTTTCCTTCAGACCTTCCAGGCATGACTCCGGATCGAGATATTGATTTATGTATCGATGTAGCTCCAAGCACTCAGCCTACTTTCATTCCCCCGTACTATATGGCTCCAACGGAGCTGAAGGAGTTGAAGGAGAACCTTGAGGAGTTGTTGGATAAGGGGTTTATCAGGCTTAGTGTATCATCGTGGGGTGCTCCAGTCCTATTTGTGCAAAAGAAGGATGGGTCTATGCGGATGTGTATTGATTACCGCAAGTTGAACAAGGTCACCATCAAGAACAAGTATCCTTTGCCGCACATCGATGATTTGTTTGACCAGTTGTAGGGTGCTAGGGTGTTTTCTAAGATTAGTTTGTGTTCGGGATATCATCAGTTGAAGATTCAGGCCTCAGGTGTTCCGAAGACTGCCTTCCGTACGAGATATGTCCACTATGAGTTCCTGGTGATGTCATTTGGCTTGACTAATGCCCCAACAACATTCATGGACTTGATAAATAGGGTGTTCAGGACATATATTCATTCCTTTGTCATGGTCTTCATTGATGACATCTTGATTTTCTCACGTAGCCTGGGGGAGCACGAGCACCTTTTGAGAATTGTGCTCCAGACATTGCGAGAACAGAAGTTATATGCTAAGTTCTCCAAGTGTGAGTTTTTGTTGGATTCCGTGGCATTCTTGGGACATGTGGTATCCGGAGAGGGTATCAAAGTTGATCCTAAGAAGATTGAGGCAGTTTAGAGTTGGCGGCGTCCTACTTCAGTTATAGAGATCAGGAGCTTTTTGGGCCTTGCAGACTATTATTGTCGATTTGTGGAGGGGTTCTCTTCTATTGCAGCTTCTTTGACTAGATTGACTAAGAAGAATGCCCCGTTCCGATGGTCCGACGAGTGTGAGGCAAGCTTTCAGAAGCTCAAGACAGTATTAACCTCAGCACTAGTTATGACATTGCCTTCCGATTTTGGGATGCATATTTTGTATTATGACGCTTCACGCATTGGTTTGGGATGTGTGTTGATGCAGGAAGGAAGCTTTATTGCTTATGCTTCACGCCAGCTGAAGGTTCATGAGAAGAATTACCCTGTGCACGATTTAGAGTTGGCGGCGATTATTCATGCTCTTAAGATTTGGAGGCACTATTTGTATGGGGTGTCTTGTGAGGTTTATACGGATCTTCGCAACTTACAACACTTGTTCAAACAGAGGGATCTTAATTCGAGGAAGTGCAGGTGGCTTGAGTTGCTAAAGGATTATGACATCACCATTCTTTATCATCCGGGAAAGGCGAATGCGGTAGCAGATGCTTTGAGCAGGAAGGCATAGAGTATGGGTAGTTTGGCTAATATTGCAGCAGAGGAGAGACCTCTAGCCTTGGAAATTCAGTCCTTGGCTAATCGCCTGGTGAGATTAGACCTTTCAAAGCCTCGTCGAGTTCTAGCACATGTGGTTTCTCAGTTTTCGTTGTTGGGTGAAATTAAGGCTCGGCAGTTTGATGATCCGTGCTTGGCAGAGCTTCGAAAGACAGTGGTTTAGGGTGGTGCCAAGGAGGTTACTATTGGCGAGGATGGTGTTATGAGACTTCAGGGCCATTTATGTGTTCCTAATGTTGATGGCCTGAGGGAGAGGATTCTAGAGGAGGCACACAGTTCTTGGTATTCTGTTCATCTTGGGGCTACGAAGATGTATCGTGATTTGAAGCAGCATTTCTAGTGGAGGCGGATGAAGAAAGATATAGTGGAGTATGCGGCTAGGTGTCTAAGTTGCCAGCAGGTGAAGTATGAGCACCAGAGGCCAGGAGGCCTACTTCAGTAGATGCCCATTCCTGAGTGGAAGTGGGAGCGCATCACTATGGATTTCGTGGTTGGGTTGCCTCGGACTTTGCGGAAGGTTGACGCGGTTTGGGTCATTGTGGATAGATTGACCAAATCGGCGCATTTCATTCTAGTGGCTACTACTTATACTTCTGAGAGGTTGGCCCAGATCTACATTCGGGAGATAGTCCGGTTGCACGGTGTGCCGGTGTCCTTTATATCAGATCGAGGTCCTCAGTTCACCTCGCACTTATGGAGAGAATTGCATAGTGAGACGGGTACCCAAATAGACCTCAGCACATTATTCCACCCTCAGATTGATGGTCAGTCGGAACATACAATTTAGATATTGGAGGACATGATCAATACATGTGTGATTGACTTCGGAGGTCAGTGGGACTAGTTCCTGCCTTGGCCGAGTTTGCTTACAATAATAGTTATCAGTCTAGCATTGAGATGGGTCCATTTGAAGTTTTGTATGGTCGGCGTTGTCGTTCTCCTATCGGGTGGTTTGAGCCTGGCGAAGCCAAGTTATATGGCACCGACCTGGTGAGAGATGCTCTGGAGAAAGTGAAGTTGATTCAGGAAAGGCTCCGCACAGCACAATCGAGGCAGAAGAGTTGCGTGGATCAAAAGGCGCGTGATGTATCATTTATGGAGGGAGATAAGGTTCTGTTGAAAGTCTCGCCAATGAAGGGTATTATGAGGTTCGGGAAGAAGGGCAAGCTGGGCCCGAGGTTTATAGGTACTTTCGAGGTATTGAGGGGAGTTGGAGAGGTTGCTTATGAGCTTGCTCTACCTCCCATTTTATCAGGAGTTCATCCGGTCCTTCATGTATCCATGCTCCAGAGGTACCACGCCGACTTCTCTCCCGTGGTTGATTTTAGCACTATTTAGTTGGATGCGAAGTTGGGCTATGAGGAGGAGCTAGTTGCTATCATTGATAGGAAGAATCGCCAGTTGAGGTTCAAGAGAGTTTCTGTCGTGAAGGTCCAGTGGAGGGGCCTGCCAGTCGAGGAGGCGACTTGGGAGTCGGAGGAGGACATGCGGAGCAGATATCCACATTTATTCAGCACTCCAGGTATGATTCTAGACCCGTTCGAGGACGAACATTCGTTTAAGAGGTGGAGAAGGTAACGACCCGACCAGTCATTTTGCGTATTAGGACCTCGTTACCCTAAATAAAACTTCCCATAGTGGATTATGATGATTTATGACCTGCGGGGACGGGTGGTTCGGGATTCGGAAGTGTTTAGAGTGATACAGGAACACTTGGTTCCTTAAGTTTGGCCTTTAAGGCCGAATTTGACTTCGGTCAACATTTTAAGTAAACGACCTCGGAATCAAGTTTTGACGGTTCCGGTAGCTACGTATGATGATTTGGGACTTGGGCGTATGTTCGGAATGGGTTTGGGATGTCCCGGGAGCATTTTGGCGCCAAATAGTGAAATATGATTCCTTAAGTTTAAGAATTTAGGTGTGGAACGTGTTTTTGTGTTATCGAGGTCCGAACAGAATTTCGAAATCGGGAATAGTTTCGCTATGGCATTTATGAGTTTCTTGCAAAATTTGGTATCATTCCGAGTAGTATAGGTCGGTTCGGCGCATTGAAAGCGGATTCTAGAACTTTAAGTTCAAAGTTTGATTCAATTTGGTTTTGGGGTCAAATTCTTAGTTTCGTTGTTTTTTCACGTTCCGAAAATTCGAGCGAGTCCGTGTCATGAATACAGACTTGCCAGTGTCTTTGGATGGGATCCCGAGGGACTCGGGTGAGTTTCAGACCCCTCAGAGTTTAATTCAAAACACCAGATTTTTCACTTACTGGTTTCCTTCAGTGCGATCGTGGTGCACTAATGCGATTGCACATAAGAGTTGGCAGGGGTATGGGAAATGCCCTGTGCGATTGCATGGGCCTGTGTGCGATCGCACAGGGGTGATTTATCGCCTGGCCCAATTTTGTTCTCACCGTTCGCACCCCCTCCACCGCAATCGCACAAGCCTGGCTCAGTTTGTTCTCAGCGATCGCACGTACCCCTCTGCGATCGCATAGTAGGCCCTCAGGGACCTTGACCAGTTGACTTCCCCGATTGCACTGCCCCAACTGCGATCGTACACAAGGGGCAGCTGGGCAGTGTTAGTTTTGAACGGGACTAAGTCCCATTTTAGCCATTTTTCTTCACTTGGGGCGATTTTTGGAGGTTTCAAAGAGGGGATTTCACCTAGCAACTGAGAGGTAACTGGTTTCTACTATAATTTAAGTTGAATACTTGAACTTTTAGGTGGATTAACACACTACTTAGAGGAAAATCATGGGTATGATTAAAAACCGAGGTTTTATGAAAATTGGGAGAATTACAAAGAAATTTGCCATGGAATCACACAAAAACTATATATTAATGATCCTTAGGTTATGGGTGATTGATTCCTTTGAAAATTTTCGGAATACGAGCATGTGGGCCCGGGGGTGTATTTTAGGATTTTTCAAAGTAAGGTTAAATAACTAAGTAAATAGGAGAATTCCATACTTTTGAGTATAAATTGATATATTTATGTAACATTTGGCTAGTTTCGAGTCCTTGGGTGACGAGTTCGGAGTTTCGGGCGCTTTCCTGACCCGGGGAGTAGGTTCGACACGAGGTGAGTCTCCTTTCTAATCTTGTAAGAGGGAATTGTCCCCATAGATATTAAATATGATTGCTTGTCCTTATTTGCGGGGGCTACGCACGCACGAGGTGACGAGAGTCCGTGCGTAGCTACTATCATGCCTTGTCGGGTAGTTTAGGACTCACCAACATGCTTTATGTGTTGTATCCGCGATCTTGTATGTAGACTAGGTAGTTTAATATCTTGGGAATTTGCATATATGAAGGCCTATGAGGTTATGTTTCGAAATTGGTATTATTGAATCCCTTTTATGCTGAAAGGACCCCTGTTAATTATCTATATTCCCTGAGGATTATGTAAATGTATACGGGAACCCGAGTCACATGAATGATTTGCGAGCGGGCAGTCCTATTATTACGACAACCGCATCGCATGATCGATTTGCAAGCGGGGCAGATAGATGCATATATGGTTCGGGCCGTTCGACCCTCGGCAATGCACATTTACTTTTCACGTCGTATTGGCCGTACGTTCACGGTCAGTTATATGTTTGATAGATTATGGGAACCCGTGCAATTGAACTGTTGATTTTGGGAAAGAGAGAGGGTTAAACAGCTTGTGTACCATGGAAAGAGGTAGTGCGAGGGTACTAGAGAATGATATTTGATGCTAATTTCTTTGTTACTGTTCATTTCTGCTATTATTGTCTCGTCTGTATATACATATTTCATATTGTTTGACCTTAGTAAGTATCTAGTCGACCTCTCGTCACTACTTCTTCGAGATTAGACTGGATACTCACTAGGTACATATTTGTTTATGTACTCATGCTACGTTTCTGTACTTAATTGTACAGGTTCTGAGGCGGGTGCTTCTGGTTATCAGACCGGAGTTGGATTCTGATTTTAGTTGGACCTGACTTCACGGTGAGCTGCTTCTCCTGACGATCCTCGGCAGCACCATGGAGCTTCTTTTTCTTATTTCCGTCTATTTCTTTCAGATAGTGGGACTATATATTATATCTTTTGTATATTCTGTTAGTATGCCCGTAGGACTTGTGACACTAGTTACTGGCACACACGTGGTAGTTATTATGGATTACGGGATTGTATATATCATGAACCACGCCTACGTATGATTTCTTTTGGATAAACGTGGTTAATTATTCTTTTCGGAAATGTTTTGAGCTTTAAAAAATTGGTTTATGTTGAAATGTTTAATCAAATAAGAAGGAACCCTTGGTAAATTTAGTGTTGGCTTGTCTAACCTTGCTGTCGGGCGCTATCGCGGCCTGAATTAGGATTTGGGTCATGACAATTGTGGTGGCAATACTCTTGGATTTGGCGACCTGCATAGCTTGGTTGAGTTAGTGAGATTCAATTCTTATAGCTTTGTTATGTACATATGGGTTTCGAAGATTTCTCGATGATTTCTACCATGTTTTTAGACGGATATTTCCTATCTGTGTGAGGAACATGTTGCGTATTATGATTTTCTCCTGGATGGAATCAAGTGGAATGGTTCTAACTGAGTGGGTGTGCATTTTGTTTCTGAATCAGATTTGTTAATGAGATTATCATACCTTTTATATGATGGTATGATAGAGGTGCGTCCTGTGGAATTGGGATTTGCATATGCAAGGTCACGATTCAGTTTCAAAAGGAAGGTCATGAGTTTTTGCAGCACAAACAATTTTAGATGTTGGCACTATTTGGTAATACATGAGAAGAGGGTACATTCAAAAGGCTAACTGAATTTTGACTTACAGATGCTTCATTGGTATTGCGCTACTCGCCTGGTTGATCGACTAATAATGTTCAGATTTTGCTATGTGGCATAGAAAAATTATAGAAGTATTTCTTGTGGGGATGATTATTTATAAGAGACTCATTAGTCATTCGAGTGACAGAGTTGGGGTCAGCCATGGTGATTCAATTGTTCTATGGATTTTGAGACTGGGAGTTCTCAGAAGCAAATTGTTTCGGGGTTACAGACTACAAAGATGTTGCCAAAGTTAGATAGATGGTGGTACGTGCTATGGTTAGATCATTTTGGATTTTGGAGGTCTAATTTCTCATATGTGGATGACCGCGGTTGGTTTGGGGGACAATTGGTAGGACCAATAGGGAGGTGTTTTCCACAACGGGTCAAATTTGTTAACTCAGAATTATTAATGTTGAAGGGTGTGTCATTTGGGTAGAGTTGATCGTGTTCGTGTTTTGATATGTTCTATGTGTTACTCTTCTATGCTACGAGGGGTTGTTATTCATTGGTTATATGTACACATGGTGCGGTTTGGTTTGGTCCTGGTAGCGGAATTTGAGCGAGATGGTTATTGAGGTGTTGAATGGTTGATTGCGCATTGGTTATATTCTTTCCGGGTTGTGGTATATTTTGTTATTTTTTCACCATGGTTATAGTTATGCACTTCATGTACTAGATGTCGAATTGGACGTGGTTGTTGAGTTTGATCATTTTGGCTTTAGTTATTTCATGGGATCGGTGTTTGGACGGGGCCAAGCATTGCAGCAGAGTTGTGTTGGGATGTTATCCTTTGTGTTAGATTTGTGTGTCTTGGTACTATTGTACATGATGGGATCTTAGTATTGTCTTATGGTGGTACTTGTTAAGCTTGTATGACGATTCTCTCATTTGAGTCAGTTTTCCATGTTGAATACATTTGAGTTGTCGCCAATTGGTGCACAAATTGCACAATTTGTGACTCTAGGAAGTATTGGTATGGCATGTCAGTAGAGTTGATTGTAATTGATGAGGTGAAGTCTTGGGTCTGTAGTGATTTCTATCGAATTCAATTATGGCATGTTTGGATGAATAATATTGGAAGTCAGCTTAGGATTTGGCTTGGGTTCGTGTTGGACGAGAGAGGGAGCTCCATGACTTGCTGGTCTGATGAGTGGTTTAGAGTTTCTGCATGTTTCTTTCGTCCTCAGCAATCTACTAAGGTTTTGAACGAGGTTTTATTTTGTGTGAGGTTTACTACTGATATCAAGTTTGTTTCTAGCAGCTACTATGGCCAGAAGTTACTATTGCGAGCATCTGCGTTATGTGGTTTATCATATGATTACATCTTGGGTTATAGTTATGGCTCGATATTGCTTATTCAGACTTATACAATGTGTAAATACGAGATTCAAGTCTTGTAGGAAATTCCAGATGTTGGCAATTAGATTATGAGGTTTACGGACTAAGGTTGAAGTAGTGATCTTCAGTTATATTGTATTGTAAGGACTATATGGAATAGGGTGACCTGGGATCACCCCCAGGTATGTTCATGGTAAGGTTACACAATGATTTGATGGCTTTGGAACGACCCTTGGCACGGTCGAGGACGAATGTATGTTTAAGTGGGGGAGAATGTAACGACCTAGACGGTCGTTTTGAGCATTTGCATTCCGTTTAGCTATTTGAAGTATTGAGCAGTATCGTATGAGGTATTGTGACTGGTATGAATTGTCAGTTTTATTTTTTAGGTTTTTTGAAATGTATTTGGAAGAATGGTTCTCAACTAAGAAGCTTTAAGTTAGAAGAGTTTACCAATTTTGACTTTTGACATTTTGTCCCTGGATCAGAGTTTTGATGGTTCCATTAGGTCTTGATGGTGATTTTAGACTTGGGCGTATGCCCGGATATGTATTTTGATATTTCTAGAAGGTTTTAGCACTAATTAGCAGAAGTTGGAAATTTGAAAGTTTGGAATATTCATAAGTTTGACCAAGAGTTGACTTTGACAATTTCGGATTTGGATTGTGGTTCCGGGAATTGGAATAGCTTCATTATGTCATTTGGGAGTTGTGCACAAAATTTTAGTTCATTCCGAGTTGATTTGATATGTTACGGCACGAGTTTCGAAGTTGAAAGATTCAAAGTTCATTATATTTGATTTGAGGTGCAATTCGTCATTCAAATGTTGTTATGCGTGATTTGAGGCCTCGAGTAGGTCTGTGTCATGTTATGGGAGTTGTTTGAATGTTAGGACGTGGTCCCAGGGGCTCGGACGTGTTTCAGATTGATTTCAGACCATTTTTTCTTCATCTTGCATTGTTGGTTTCTACTGAAGTCTGGTGCACGAAATGGTCTTTGCGATTGCGAAGTAGGTGATGTGATGACGTAGAGGAATATTGGACCTAGGTAGTTTTTTAATTGCAGCCGCAATTGGAGGACTGCGATCACATAGCTTGGTGTTGGATATTGTACGCGTTCACATGGTGGAGGCCGCATTCCTATACAGCTAAGGTAGGAAGCTGTGAGATGGAAATTTTTCAACGTATTCGCGTAAGATGGGATGCGTTGGCGAAGTGTGGGCGCTCGGTGCTTTGCATTTGCATAATTCAATTCACGATCGCGTAGCATAGTTGTGGAGGTGGTGTATTTTGTTCTTCGCAATCAGGAAGGTTGTTATGCAATCACATATAAGTATTTTTTTGGGGCAGTACATTTTCCTTCTTCGCGATCGCGATTTATTGATTTGCCTTGTGTGAATTATGGCTCAGTTGATTCTGCACCGTGTGAAGTATGACTCGGATGAATCTTCGATACTATGTAGCTACCTAATCCTTTTTTTTATCCATGAAATCTCTACGTGGTATGTAATTGAGCTGTGATCCAAGTTAGAAACCATGTTTAGGCTATATGCTCATTCTGTAGGGACCCACTGCAGTCATTTATGTTGTTGGGTTATTTGCCTAAATTGTATTTACATACTCAGTCATATTCATTTATTTACATATCATATCTAAGTCTCTCTTATCACTTCTTGTTACATTATGTTGTTATCATTATTTGAGCTGTTTGGTATGGGATATGTGAGCCCGAGAAACTGGAGAGATTGACAACTCAGTTGGTGCCTGAGGGCCAGATTGTGAGTGATATTGATGGGATTGGGCTACACGTTAGAGCAAGTTTTATTGATTCATTATGGGATCGGGCTGCGCGCTGAAACAAGTGTTATTGATTCATGATGGGATTGGGCTGCATGCCACAATAGGTATTATTAATTCATGATGGGATTGGGATGCACGCCGCAACATGCACTATGGATTCATGATGGGATCGGGCTGCACGCCGCAATATGTTATATTAGCGCATAGGAAGTATCCTCCCCTCCATAGTCTGCACACCCACAGTGAGCGTGATAACTGTTGATTCATGATGCGATCGGGTTGCGCGCTTCAGTAGGTACCATATAATGCTGAGTGACTTAGTGTGGTGAGTGATTGAGTGTGATGGGCGTAAGTGTGAGACTGTGATATTTAGTACTTTGAGAGTGTGAGTACATGATTTCATCATTGTAACATTGAATTTGACATGCATACTTGACATACAAGCATAGCAATGCATTTCCTCATATTACACGGTTTTGTGACATTTATGACTTCACATGCACATTGACATGTAGACATAAAGATGTACTTTCCTCATGCTATCTGAGATTGAATCATCTTATATGTTGTTGAATGTTTTTGGAAAAAATCACATATTTTTTACTTATTCATATTTTGGTGATTTCGGTGAAATATTTAGGATTTACTGTTATACTTGAAAAGCATGCCTATTTTTTTTGTAACTGTGAACGAGTTGAGCATCATATCTTTGAGTTGTTTCTTGTACTACTTCTATTATATTGTTATGTGTTGTTGTTGGATGTCGGTGTCGGACCCTGACCATTGTCCAAGCTCCTCACTGCTTTCAACCTAAGGTTAGGTTTGTTACTTATTGAGTACATGGGGACAGATTTTCTCATACTACACTTCTACACCTTGCGTGCATAGTTTTGATGCTGATGTAGCTGTGTACGGCGGGAGCTGGCATTTATAATGTACGTGCGTTCCGGTCATAACTACCTTTTCTTCTTGTTAGCTTTAGAATTAATAATTTGTTCATGTATATTTCAAGCAGATGATGTATTTATTTCATACCAGCTTTGTAAACTCTGAATCTTAGAAGCTCATACTTTGTACTACCAATCCTTGGGAATTCTTTTTATAAAAATACAGTTGTATTATTATTACTTCTCTTAATGAATCTCATTGGGTTTATTGTTAATTGGCTTACCAAGCAGGTTGGGTTAGGTATCATCACACCTTGTAGGATTTTGGTCGTGAAATCTTCAACTCAAGTATAGAATCCAATATCTCAAGAATAACGGTCATAGCGATGTATTAGTAATTAAGCATAGTGAGGACCGAATTAAACACATCAATAATTTCACAAATCCCTCAAATTTTAATCAAGTTATAATAAGCGAAATCTTGATTTCTAGCTTTTAATTTCGTATTCTTATGAATCTGGAAGTCAATTAAGACATGAAATAAAAAGGTCACAAAATTCTAGAAGGCACAATCAATCGTATAATTTACCACCGAGCATGATTAACCCTGACACATGCATATACACTCGTCACCTCATATATGCATCACCCCTGCATGTAGCAAATAATGAAAATTAGTAGGAAACATTTCCCCAACAAAGTAAGCAAGATAGTCAAATCGATACACTAGAAGCACCATCCCACTCAAATCATCCTCCGAACGGCTCAAAACTAGCCAAAAGCAACTAAGATCATCAAATAATGCCATAGGAAGCAAACCCAACTGATAAAGGTCGAATCTTTACACATTTACTCAAAGTCGACCAAAAAGTCAAACCTGAGCCCGCACATTGGAACACGACAAAACTCAAAAAATCTGTCAACTCATTCAATTACGAATCCAACCATACTAGTTTCACTCAAATCCGACTCCAAATCGATGTTCAAAACTCAAAATTTCACTTTATGAAAATATAGACAAAGCCCTCAAATTTCTATTTTAAAATGCATAATACAATTACCAAAGACAAAGATGGATTCTCGAAATATAATCAAAACTAAGGAGAGAACATTTACCCCAATCCCTGTGGTGAAAATTACCTCCTACAATTTCCCAAATCCGAGCTCCCCAACTCAAAATATGATAAAAATACACAAGGCCTCGAGTTTATACTGTTCTGCCCAGACCTATTGCATGTGTGATCAATGAGCCATTTCTGCAACAAGACATCCGCTTTTGTAGGAATACACTAAGCACAAACCCCTTGTACATGCGAAAACATATTCCGCTTATGCGACATCACATGTGTGAGTCTTGTTTCGCTCCTGCGCCAAATCCCACTTCTGCGCAACACGCCATTTCTTCTACGAGGCTGTTGATGTGCCCCAAGCTCTGCATCTGCGATGACTCAAAACTCAAACCCTCTTCGTAGGTGCGATCACGTTTCCGCTTTTGCGGTCACTGCACCAGCGCAAAACCAACTGCACGTGCGCAACACTAGAACCAATACTTCATTAACAATGCAACATGAGACAAAATGATCTGAACCACCCCCGAAACTCACTTGAGGCCCCTCGGGACCCCTTCCGAATATACCAACAAGTCCCAAAACATAACAAGGACCTTCTCGAGGCCTCAAATCACGTATAAAAACATCAAAACCATGAATAACACCTCAAATCGAACTTAAGGAATTTTTGAACTTTTAACTTCAAAAACTAGTGCCGAAACATATCAAATCAACCCGGAATGAACTCAAATTTTGCACATAAGTCCAAAATGACATAGCGAAGCTATTCCAATTCGCGGAGCCACAATTCGAACCCGATATCATAAAAGTCAACACTCGGTATGAACATTCCAAACCTTCAAATTTCCAACTTCTGCCAATTAGTGCCGAAACCTTCCAGAAATATCCAACTGCAAATCAGGGCATATGCCTGTTTAACCAAAAATTAAGATCCTTTGATCAAAGCTATTTTAGGATAAACTCAGGTTACTGATAATCAAAAAGAGAAAGGAATAAGTAAAAGAACAATAGATTTATAGCAGTATGCGAGAAGTACAATAGTTTGTATTCGAGAATCCAGATGTCCTGTTTGTTACCTCTTCTTCCCTTTTATAGGGAGATTCTCCTTGTACAACGTTTGGATTCCGATAATGATGGCTCATTAATGACTAATTAATACATTAATAAGGCGTTACAATGGTGAATCATATTTGTTATTTTAGGAGTTACATAACATATATTTTATTAACTGTTGATCCTCAAATCTGCCCATTATTGTGTCTAGATTCGTTATGACCATGTCTCTTCTTCTTCATTAGCTTTCCCGTGGCTGTTATACTCGTGATTGATAAACCAATTTTGTGCCCGTTGAGTTAATCCTGTACCTGCTCGCTGCTTTGTCTAGATCCATTTCAACTGTGCCTCTTTCTCGTGGCTATTTTATGAAAGAGTATACTAACCGTATCTCGTTTATCCCATGCCTCCATGTATCTTTTCCTCCACATGTGCTGTTTTCTTTGGTCCACATAGTTAGCTGAGTCATCCAGATTCTGGCTACGTGTAAAGCTATTTTTTACCAATACAGATAGGCCCCACACTTGCCATGTATTTGGCGTATAATACTTGGTAAGTGGATACGCATTTATGGCGGGAATATTTTTCCGCCGCTTTGTTCTGAAACATTGTACCCTTTATTGAACTCATTTATCGTATATTGCTTCTATTTAATGCTTCTTCCACGTGTTTATTTTTGATTGGTTCTACAAAAATTCGCCGCCTCAGTTCTGAAGTGACACGCTTAATTATGACTTTCCATCCTTACTTTTCCATGCTTTGACGGTTGCCATTAGGTAGAAATAATCGTCTTCTTTCTTTCACTTTCACAAAACACTTCTATAATTCGATTTTTCCTTGGTGTAGAAATTTTTCTTAGCTTGCATAAATATGTCTTCATCTGGTCGATCTAAAAAAGTTATCAATGTTGAAACATAGGCATCCCCTTCTTATGCTTCATCTAGGAGTCGAAGATGTGGTCGATTAAGGAGTTTAGGACCTGTTTCCACTAGAGGTTCTTCATCTCCTTTAGTTCCTCCTTCTTCTAGTAGGTCTTTGTTTTCTCCCAGAGGTAGATCCTCTTATTCTGCTTCTAAGAACAAGGATGAGATTCGTGAACCCAGAGTTGACGAACTCCTCCCTGCTGAGATAGTTTTTCCAAAAGTAAATTCTCCCATCGCCGAACAAGCTTCTTCTTTAGATAGTGTAGAATAATACGCTACCATTGTTACTGTAGGTCCTATACCTGTTGTTCGTAGGGAATGCTCCTGGGAGTCTATTATTCCCATTCTTGTGCCAAGTTGTACCCAAAGAACCTTGTCTTACAAGATGGGTTTTTCTTATGTTTATACTTACCCTTTCACATTAGGATTTCAACCTCCTGTTGACCCTGTTATCATAGAGTTTTGCCATTTTTTCAATATTTTTCTAGGACAGGTTGGTCCCTTAGTATGGCGTATTGTCGTTTGTTTAAGAGTTTTCGCTTCAAAGGTTTCCGTTCCTTTCACCTTTCATCATCTGATGCATTTATATTCACCTGCTCTATTTCGTCAAGGGATTTTTACTCTGGTTGCTCGGAGTAAAAGAGTATTAGTAACCCCTGATGATGATAAAGACAGAGGTTGGTACCTGAGATACGTTGATGTTCCCACTGCTGTTCTAGTGGGTGAAAATAATCTACCCTTCCCTGAGAAGTGGAACCATGCACGTAAGTACTTTAGTTCGCACCTGTCTTCTTTACATAATGCTGTATTATGTTTTTAACACCACATCTATTTTCCTCTTATTTTCAGCAACTATGTATATTGTCGAGAATGTCTCCGATATTCGTAGCTGGGTAGAAAGAATTTTAACTGCTGCTCCTGTCGAGGAAAGATCCTGGAAGTACTTTTCCACAAAGTATAAATGGGTTGTCAAGACTCATGGTAAGTAGAGTTTTTCTTTTTTCTTTCCTTACCTGAATTTTGTTTAATTTTTTCACTTTTTTTTGATAGGGTTTTCTGCCCGTGAGGCATCTTCATCGCTTCCGAGGATGTCGTTGTCTCATGCCCAGAATGTCTTATCTAGTGCTTCAAAAAGAAAGGTTCAAGATTCTCGCTTTGGAGGAGAAGACGAGGATGAAGAAGATGGTGCATTAGTGCACCGGGCGAGAAGAAGGCGGGTAGTTTCTGACGATGAGTCTACTCCCGCACCTCTTTCTTCCGTGTTAGCAATCAAGCCTTCTTCTTCTCGTGATCAATCCCAATCCCCAACTCGAGATCCTGTGGAGCGTCTATTTCACGAAGGTTTTGAAATAGACCCTGATGATGTGTCCCTAGCTACCATCTATCCAGGTTTTGCTGTTGTCCCTGCTCCTCATTCTGTGGCTGTTGTTCCTTCTCCCATACCTGTTCTTTCTTCAGTTTCTTTTCCGTCCGTCTCTACCGAAGTGCCTGCGGCTTCTTTAGCTTCCGGTCCCTCTCTCTTTTCCGCTGTCCCTTCCGTCCCCGCTTCCGTGCCTTCTGTTATAGAAGAAGGGTCTTCCAGCAGGGAGATGAGAAGAGTTACAATTGAGGTTCCAGCCGGTGGAAGCTTCTTCAAGAAGACCGGTGAGCCAGAGGTATGGCTTAAGCCTTTAATTGGCTCTGAGGAGAAGGCCAAGCTTGATAGCCACGCAACTCTTACTTGGGCCAATGAGGTGGTGCACAACTCCTTAAAGGTATGTACTTTGGAAGAACTTTTGCACACATGATGTTATTTTATTAACACTTTAACACATTTGATTGTTTTACTATTTTTGCAGACGCACCTTATTGGTTTGGAGCTTATGAAGAGATTTTCCCATTATGAAAATGAGTTGAAGGTGTTCCTCGGGCTCGATGATATTAAAGCACAATATGACAGTCTTTGAATAGAGATTGGAGCTTTAGAGGATGAGAGAGATACCTTGAGAGAGCAATTGAAGGTTATAAGGCAGAGTTAGCAGTGGAGAAAGCTTCTCTCAGCCAGGTCAATAAGGATAAATATGTTCTTGAATCTTCATTTTCTGAGCAACTGTCAAAAGCTACGGAGGAAATCCGGCACCTGAAGCACATGTTGGGGGAGAAAGAGGAATATTCTGGTGAACTTGTGTGTAATCTCTCCTAGGTTCAAGAAGATCTTCGTGAAGCTCAAATGAAGGTTCAGACTTTGGAGGACTGAATTGCATCTCTAAATGTTTCCTTGGAAACCACTGAAGCTGAGAATGATAATTTGAAGGGCGAGATTCAGGTTTGGTCAAAGAACTATGGTGACCTTGAAGAATAAACAGATGTTGACGTGAGTAGGGCATATATGAGTGCTCGTCATGATACATTGTTGGAGATGAGTCAAGAAGGCTTTGACCTTGATGCTGAGATTGCAAAATCTAGGGAAGCTATGGAGAAGATTCAACAAGGTTTTGATTCTCTCCAGCTGATGAAGCCCAGGAAGAAGCGGATAATTCTTCAGAAGAAGCTGGTTCTCCTCCTCCTCCTAGAGAATGAAGACTTTAGTCACCCTTTTTTTTTTCTTTTTTATTGGATTGGTGTAATTACTCCCAGCCCCATCGGGAGTAATTTTGAAACTTCTAAAGTCCCCAATTGACAATTTAGGGGCAAAACATGTATATATTTATGCGGCTAAGTACTAGTTTTTAACTTAGCCGCTTTTATATCAATATTTTTGAGACTTTTTGTTATGAGTTTGAGCCTTACTCTTTACTCAAGTTTATTGTTTTGTGTTGCTTTTGTGATGTTTCTGTTCGTACCTCTTTGCATAAAGATGTGTGCTTTACTTTGAACCCTTTTATGATGAGTGTAGTATAAGCTTTTTAGCCTTTGTTTATAAGAGGCTTTGTTTATGAATTAGGGCCCTTTTAATGTTTTAATGAAGAAGACGTCTCAACTTCATTTAAAATGCAATAGAGTGGTAGGAATTTTTCACATGTTTAAGAATATTTTCGTCACGACCCGAAATCCCACCTTCAGGCCGTGACTGCGTCTAACGTTGAACCCGCTAGACAAGCCAACGTTTGAAGTAATTAAAACTCATTAACAACAAATAAGAACAAGATAACTAAAGTGCAATATAGCATTTTCGGNGACAGAGCTGAAAGTGGAAAGTAGAAGGTGACGTCAAGGCCCACGAACGTCTGCGGGTCTACCTCGAGTCTCCTGTATGGCGGGATGAGATGCTCTGATCGTCAGTGATCCCCGGGTCCGGCTGCGTAATCTCCACAACATAAAGAAGTGCAGGTGTAGCATCAGTACAACCGATCCTATGTACTGAGTAAGTGTCGAGCCTAACCTCGGCGAAGTAGTGACGAGGCTAGGACCAACA